>JAJLZO010000267.1:0-13696 GCA_030572215.1 Limtongozyma cylindracea
CCCCCGCAGAAACGTGGGGGTTCCCTCGTGCAGCACGCGTGATTATGCGGGCTGGCGCGGGGGAAACGGGCCCGATAACCAGATCCGGAAAATCGATGCGACTCAAAGCTAGTTTTTCCAAGACCGACGTGCATAATCTCGCATACTCCGGCGGAGCGTCCACAAACGCCGCAGCCGGCGGCTCCGGACCCGCCGGGCACGGGCCACGTCAGCACCGGCGGCCGTACCGGCTGTGTTCCGTGCGGTGCGGCCCGCGCGCATCGGGGCTTATACGCCGGTGTCTGTGGCGGCTTCTGCGTTTCCCGCGCTCGCGTGGTCTGTTTCCCGCGCCCGCGTATCCCGCGCTCGCATGGTTGCCGCCAGCACGTTCCTGCGTTGCAGTTGCCGCGCACCGCCACAGCCGCCACACCGAGATCGGCCGCAGCAACTGCCCACGCCGCCGGCGCTTGCTCCCGGCTACGTCCTGCAGCCAGCCGCTGTCCTGCAGCCAGCACACCGTCCTGCACGCAGCCCAGGCACATGCGTCGCCCTGGCATGGTGCGTCCAGGCGTCCAGGCTTGTTTCACGACGCTTGGCGGCACAAGTAGAGCCCGGCTTGTGGCCGGCGCACAGACCGCGCACAGGCCGCGCACACGGACACGCGGGCGCCCGGCACGCCCGGCGTTCCAACCAGAGCCCGGCGCACCCCGCGCACACGCCAGCGGTGCCGCAACCCCGTAACGCCGATATCCTCCAGAGTGCAGATCCTGCTGCTGCCAATCCGTACCAAAAGGCCGTCCCTGAGTGGCCAGAAGGCAGCCCGTGGCCATTGCGTCGGCACAGGTGCCATTGCGTCGGCACCCTGGCCATATAAAACCACCCCCGTCGCCGCCACAGTTGCCCGCCCTCCCCAACCAATGCCGTCTCTTAGCCACCTCCTCTCTCTCGTTGCCCTTACGGCGTCGGTGCTGCTGGCCGGCGAGGCCCCCACCGTGTCCGACTCCCCCGCAGGCGCCGAGCTCACGGCCACGTTCCCGCTGGGCGGCTCGTCCCAGGTGCAGGGCTCCGTGGTGTTTTCCGCCTTGGACGACGGCCAGGTGCAGGTGTCGGTGAACGTGAGCGGGTTGCCCACCACGGGCGGGCCGTTCACGTACCACATCCACGAGGCCGCAGTGCCGCAGAACGGCTCGTGCGTCGCCACCGGCGGCCACTTCAACCCCTACGGCGGCGTGCCCTGCAAGAACGCCTCGTCGTACGCCGAGTGCGAGGTGGGCGACTTGGCAGGCCACTGGGGCGCCATCAACTCCACGTCGCTCGAGACCACGTACGTGGACCCGTACCTCCTGTTGAACCCCGACTCCAAGTCCAGCCCGTACGGCTTGAGCGTGGTGATCCACTATGCCAACACCACGCGCATTGCGTGCGCCAACCTCGAGGAGACCTCCGGCTCGCTGTCCAACTCGCTGTCCAACTCGCTGTCGTCGTCGGTGCCGCTGCTGCAGACCTCCAACGGCGCCGTGGCTGCTGCCGGCACTGCCGGCGCCCTGGCGGCCGTCTTGGCCGGCTTTGTTGCCATGCTCTTGTAGCGACGCCTGCTGCCCCAAAAGGGCACCTGCCCGATTAGGAAATAAAGCGCACCTTGCCCGCTCTCCACCAGCCGCTCTGCACCGCCCAAGCCCTGCCAAGCCGCCTGCGCCATGCTGGCCCTTGCCCTCCCGCTCCTGCTCGTGTTTGGGGGCTGCTGCAGCAACGCCTTCACGTTCGAGGCTCTCGTGGCCGAGGCGCTGCTCACCACCCTCGTCACGTTTGCCCAGTGCTTGTGCATCGCCGCGGAGGGGTACGCGCGGCACTTTTCGCGGCGCCATCCGCACCGGCTCTTTGTCCGCCCCACCGCCATCCCGGTGCGCGTGTGGGTGGTGAGCGTGGTGCTCTTTTTCGCCTCCTCCAACCTCAACAACGCCGTCTTCCGGTGGGGCGTGAGCGTGCCGGTGCACATCGTTGCCCGCTCCTCCTCCACCGCGGTGACAATGGCGGTGGGGTTTGTGTGCGGCAAGCGCTACTGCCGCCGCCAGGTGGTGGGCACGCTTGCCTTGACGTGCGGGGCGGCTGTGGTGATGCTCTCCCAGAGCCGTCCCGGCACGGCCCTGCCGTCGCCGCACTTCTGGACGGGCATCGGGCTCTTGGCGCTAGCGCTGGTGCTCGGGGCCGTCATGGGGCTTTACAACGAGTGGGTGTACCGGCGCTACGGCCCGCACTGGCAGGAGGGCTTCTTCTACCAGCACGCGCTCTCGTTGCCGATGTACCTCGTGCTTGCGCCGGCGCTTGGCCGCGAGATGCGGGCGGCGGTGGGCAGCGGGTGGCGGACACCGGCCATGCTTGTGGCCAACTGTGCCACGCAGTACGTGTGTGTGCGCGGCGTGAGCATGTTGACGGGCCATGCGCTGGCGGTGACGGTGCACGTGGTGTTGCTTCTCCGGCGGTTTGCCAGCTTGGGCTTGAGCATGTACTGGTTCGGCAACCGGTTGGGGGTGTGGGGGTGGGTGGGGGTGGCCATGGTCGGCGCCGGCACGGCCGTGTACGGGAGCGGCAGCCAGGCGGGTGCGGCGAGGGAGCGGAAGAGGGACGCGCGGAAGAACGGGAGGAAGGACGGGAGAAAGAACGGGAAGAAGGAAACAGCAGGGGCTCTGGCCAAGAAAAAGCAGGAGTAGCGGCCCCCCGACAAGCAAATCCCCCCGAGAACCCCGAGAGCCGCGGGAGCCGCGAGAGCACATATCTCCAGTTCCAGCAGCGGCGGGGTGTACGGGTGTAGATGCATGGACGCTTCGGTACACCCCTCGGAGATGTCGGTGTTGCTGCATGCCGCCGAGGTGCTGCGTCCCTGCGTGCCCTGTCTTTGCCGCTGTCCCAGCGTCCTCGCTCCTTCCCTGTTCTCCTTCCTCCCACGCCCCCCTGTTTCCACGATGGCAAACACACCGCTCTCGGCCGGAGTGGCCAAGCCGCCTCTCGCGCAAGCGCCACCCCCGGCCATCACTCGCATCCTGATCTCCAAGGAGTGGGTGCTTCCGCCGCGCCCCAAGCCCGGCCGCAAGCCCGCCGAGGACACGCCGGCCAGCAAACGCAAGGCCCAGAACCGCCAGGCCCAGCGGGCGTTCCGCGAGCGCCGCGCGACCCGGGTCCAGGAGCTCGAGACCCAGCTCCTCGAGCAGGAGCGTGCCCGCGACGCCAAGGAAATGGCGCTTCTCAACCTCATCCAGCAGCTCCGCGCCGAGAACCAACAGTTGGCGCTGGCGCTTGGCCGACGCGGGTCGCCGGCCCCGTTGCCCGAGTTGCCGGCGGCCGCGCCGTACCAGCAGATCTCCCCTGCCCCGAGTCCCGGCACCAGCAGCTCGCCGCCCGCACAGGACTGCGGCGCGTGCCAGAAGGACGCGTGCATCTGCCAGGCCATCGGGGTGGCGCCGAGCCCGGCCGGGTCGAGTCCCGTGACGCCGGCGGACCTCCACGCCGTGCTGTCGTTGACAACCATGGCGCGGAGCGAGGCGCCGTTGCAGGAGAGCGCTGGTCCCAAGCAGCCCCACATGGACTGCGGCTTTTGCACCGACGACACGCCGTGTGTGTGTCGCGACGGGGCCGAGGCCGGGGCCGAGACCATGGCCGTGGCGGTGCCGTTGGCGGTGCCGGTGCCGTTGCCGGTGCGGTTGCCGCGGCCGGTGGTGCGGACCGAGTTCGAGGTGGGCAGCGGCGCCGTGCCGTTGCCCCGTCCGGCGCCCGGGTCCAGCACTCTCGCCGAGCGGCAGCAGAAGCTCAGCCTGCTCCTCCTCAAGAAGCCGGGGTGCACCGGGAACCCCGGGACGTGCTTCACGTGCCAGCGCGACCCCATGTCGACGCTCTTCTGCACCACGATTGCGTCCAAAAGCAGCAGCACGCCGGCCGCCGCCCGGAACCTGCCGGCCCTGGAGCCCGGCGACCCCACGCTGGCCCTGGAGTTCATGGCCGTGGTGGCCCGGGCCGACGCGCAGCCCCCCTCGCGCCACGGACTGGCGGTGGACCTCGTGGCCAGCGCCACGGTGCAGGACTCCGGGGTGTTCATCCCCATCCCGGACGCCTACCGCACGCTTCTGCGGCACGAGCGGTTCCGGACGATGGACTTTAACGACATGGTGCGGCGCTTGCACACCCGCGACATGCAGGTGGAGGTGGGCAGCGTGGCCAAGCTCCTCCGCGAGATGGACCGCCAGTTGTACAACTAGCGAGCCTGGACAGCGCTCCACGCACAGGCCAACTCTAAACGACGCACAACGACGCACAACGACGCACGGCGCAGACAGTAATGCACAAGGTCATCGCCAGCCCTAAGCCGCCCCCACCTGCCCACGCTTCTTCGCAACACCCTTCCGCCCCCGCTTCTTCGCAACGCCCTTCCGCCCCACCTGCCCGCCGCAATGTACCTCCCGCTTGCCGTGTGGGCGCTCATTCCGTGGATGGAGGCGCCGATGTTGGCGCCCCCCGCCAACCCCGTTTCTGTCGACCGCCGGCCCGATGCTGTGCCGGACCTGCCCCCGCCGCTCGTGCTCTGGCACGGCCTCGGCGACTCGTGCCACAGCGAGGGCATGGACCGCATCACACAGGTGCTCCAGGACACGCTCCCCGGCGTGCACGTGCACCTGGTGTGCTTGGACGAGGACGAGGGACGCGACGCCGATGCCGGGCTCCTGGGCGACGTGGTGGAACAGGTGGCAGCGGCGTGCCGCCAGCTTGCCGAGGACCCCAAGCTCGCCAACGGGTTCAACGCCTTGGGGTTTTCCCAGGGCGGGGTGTTTCTCCGCGGCGTGGTGGAGATGTGCACCGCCGTGCAGGTGCGCACGCTCGTCACGTTCGGGTCGCCCCACCTCGGCGTGGCCGACCTCCCCACCAGCCACTGCGGCGCGTGGGACTGGGTGTGCCGCCAGCGAGACCGCGCACTCAAGGCGCAGGTGTGGCGCGAGGCAGTGCAGCACCTGGTGGTGCCGGCCCAGTACTTCCGCACGTGGGACACGGGCTACGACCAGTACCTCGAACACCTGCACTACCTCGCGCACCTCAACTCGGAGCGGCCGCACGCCAACCTGAGCCGGTACGCCGAGCAGATGCTGCGCCTCACGCAGCTCGTGCTCGTGATGTTTGACCAGGACACGGTGCTCAAGCCCAAGGAGCTGGCGTGGGTCATGGGCGACACCGACGCGAGCGGCGAAATGTACCGCTTCGAGGACACGGTCGTCTACCGCAACGACACGTTCGGGCTCCGGCTGTTGCACACCCGCGGCAGGGTGGCCTTCCACACGGTGGACGACGAACACATGCGGTTCAGCGACGAGTTTTTGAGCAAAATGGCCCGCGCCTACTTGGGCTAAGGGGCCTGCTGTCTATATGGGCTGCTCGCCGAGCAGCTATGCACACACGCGCACACGCGCAACCACCCTCACACCACGCTGTCCAACTCGCTGCGCTCGATAAACACCGGCTCGCTGGTGGTGTCGAACGGGTTCTTGGGGTAGCGCGGATTCACCACCCACGCATCGCTGCTCGTCTCGCCATCCGTCAACTCCACCCGCGCGTGCTCCCCGCCAGCAAGCCACCACTTGTTGGTGTCCAGCAGCGGCGGCGGAAGACCGTGTTTGAGCGTCTGTCTCGCCAACTCGCCAAAGTGCTTCTCAAAGTACTGGGCCCGGAACAACGGCTCAAGCACCTCGCGCCGCCGCTTCTCGTACAACTCGCTGCTCACCTCGCTCCGCCGCACCCCGTCGATCACACTCACCCGCGCCGTAAACACCCCGTACACCGGCTTATGGTCCGAAAACACAAACTGCGGCACCAGCATGTACGCCTCCAGCCGCAACTCGCTGCCGTTGCGCGCCACGCTCACGATCCGGTCGCACCACGCCGGCACCCGGTGCTTCTCCAGCGTGTCGTACTGCTGGGTGCCCTTGTCGAACTTGTACGTGGGCGCAAAGGCAATCTCCGCCTCGTTGAAAAACGGGAACAGCTCGCCCAGGCTCATCTGCTCGTTGAGCTGGTCGTGCTCAAAGAGCCGCGCCCACTCCCGGGCCGCCACCAACCGCCGCACCTCCTCGTTCGAGAGGTCGATCCGGTAGTTGAAGTCGCCGAACCAGAGCACAATGTCGTGGTCCCGCACCCGGGCGTTCCGCTGGAACCGCAACCCGTCCGCAAGCGCCTTGTAGTGGATGTGCCGCTCCGCCAGGTTGTTGAGCCCCGCCGCAAGGTGCAGCGTCACGCAGCAGATCCGCGTCCCGCTGTACCGGAACAGCACCGCCACGCCGCCCTTGTTGGACGCCATCCCGCCAAACCCCGTCTTGAGAATCGACCCTTCCACGTTGGTGATCTTGTCGATCTGCAGCCGCCGCGCAAACACGAGAAGAAGAAGCCCTCCGAGCTGCGCGTCCCAGAGAAGCGAGTACGCCGCCAGCGGAGGCGTTGCCGAGGCCGTCTCCACCGGCGGCCGCCGGCGCGACGGACTGGGCCCCCGCGACAGCGCGGCCAGCGGCACCTGGAGCTCCAACGCCGCGGTGCTCAGCACCAACGACGACACCGGCGTGTTCTGCCCCGCCACGCCCTGCAACGCCGCGAGAAGCTTGTCGCCCCAAAAACGCCGCACGCTATCGTCCACGTTCAACATCTTGCCGGGCTTCAACTCCACCACCTCCTGCAACCCAAACACACAGATGTCGCTCGCCTCCACCTCGGGCGGAAGCACCCACGGCGTCAAGTCCTCCGCCGGCCGCTGCGCGTTCACGTTGAACGTGCCCACGTACACGCGGATCTCCTTCTGGCTCGTGAACTTGTCCTTCAGCTTCTCCAACATGGCCGTCACGTAGTCGTGCACGGGGTCGTGGAGCAGCACCTCGAACTGGCCCGCCACCCGCCCAAGCAACTTTTCCACCAGCTGGTAGTGCCGGATCTTGGGCAGGTGGTCCGCCACCGGGTCCACGAGATACCGCTTGGCAAACAACCCCACCAGCGTGGTCTTGGAGCCCGACGCCTGCTTGGTGCCCAGCGCCTTGCCGGGCGCCGCCACCTGGCTCGGCGGCATGTACGACGCCAGCTGTGCCACAAGCTCCTCGTGGTTGCGCGTCCAGGCGTGCTCAAACACCGCGTCGAGCGACGTGGGCAGCGTGTCGGAGTAGTCCACCTCCACCTTGGTGTCGCTGAACGCCAACGCCATCACGCGGCGCGCAATGAGCCGCTCCACCGCGTCGGCCCGCTCGAGGTCGTTGCAGCTGATCCGGAACACGCCCATCTGCCGTCCGATCGGCTCGCCGTGGCCCGCGTCGTAGAAAAAGGCGCCGTAGCTCACAATCGTCGGGTCTGTCTGCTTCACCACCGCGTCGCCCCGGAGCATCCGCGGCACGCTTCCGTGGAGCTCCAACTCCTGGAACTGCACCCCCATTTCCGGCGGAAGGTCCCGGGTGTACTCCTGGTAGCGGCTGGCCATTTCCAGCAAGTGGCGGTCTGTGTGGATGTGGAGCACGCACACCTCGCGGAACTGCGAGTGGAGAATCTCAAAGTGCGCAGCAAGCAGCTGCTGGAGCACGTCTGGCAGCCGCCGGAACTCGACCCGCGGCCGCCGGTCCACCAAGTGCTTGCCGGAGTGGGTCTCGTAGATGATGGGCACGTCGCCCCGGAGGAGCACGTACAGCATCCGCTCGTTGGCCAGCCGGAACACCATCTCCGTCTCCACAAAGTCGGCCGTGTTGCCGGCATCGTCCAGGCCGTACTCGCCAAAGAGCGGGCCTTCCCGCATGCAGCTCTGCTTCAGCACGAGCGTGAGCTGCGCCGGCGTGGCGCTCGCGGCCCCCACCGCCCCCACGTTCAGCACCGGCATGCTCACCACACTGCCTCTCGTGACAAGCAACATGAACCCCTCGCTGTCAAACGCCGTGCGCTCGCTCTGGGAGAGGCGCAGGCGGAACCCCATGAGCTCCAGCACCATGAACCGGTTCCAGAGAAACCGCTTCAGGTACGGATTCACGTCAGCAAGCACGCGGCCCGTGCTGGCCTGGTCGCGGGCCTGCACCAGCGTTGTGATGTCAAAGTCCGGGCTGAAGTAGAAGCTGCCGTTGCTCAACAACCGCTTCACCGCCTGGCACGGGAGCTGGTGCTTGCCCTCCTTGGTGTCCTCGCTCTCCGAGTCGGTGTAGTCCTGCGGCGGCACGCGCCGCAGCTTGGGCGCCTCTTTGGCCACGCTGTCGGTCCGCCTGGACTGGGAGACGGGGGCGGGCTCCGCGTCCCAGCGGCTGCTGTCGAGGCAGTGGAACTCCACGTCGCCCACGGCGTAGATGGTTTCCTTGGCTCCCACCTTGCCCACCTCGGAGGCCCTGGTCACCACCCCGAGAAACACGTGGTTCTTGAGATAGAGCAACCCCAAAAACCCGCGCACGCGCGTCACCTCCACAAACCCCAGGTCTGCGGGCCGCCCTTCCAACTTGCTGAAACTCACGAGACACATTGGCCGCTGTGCGGAGGAGTGGCGCCGCCGCAGCCGCCGCACCTCCTGCGGCGGCGCCATGAACAAAAGCATCCACTCGCTCGCCACAAGCGCTAGCTGCCGCTGCCCCTGCTGTTTGCGGACAAAAAGACGCATCCCTGGTGCTCTGCAGGTGTCTTGTGTCTTGTGTTGCCGATACGCGAGACGATGCGCGATGCCATGACGTCACCCCGCGCCGCTACGCCTCTATGCCCAACTCCTCGAGCATGGCCTCGAGCTGCGCCATTTCCTGCGTGTAGTGCACCACGTCCTCGGTGGCGCCCACGGGGCCGTCCTGGACGAGTTCGGTGGGGTTGAGGACCCCAAACACCTGGTCGGCGTGCTTCCCGCTCGCCACACTGGCGTCTTCCACCACGTACTTGCGCGAGAGGTAGTAGCGGATGTCGTCCACGAGCTCCACCGTGTCGGTGGTCTGGCGCTCGGCAATGCGTCCGGCGCTCTCCACCACCAACTCGCGAAACCCGGTCTGCTGCACGTGGTGCGGGAGCCGCTCGGCAAGCTGCTGGGCCACAAACTGCTCCAACCGCTCGCTGCGGGTGTCCCACGCCAGCCGGAGGAGGCTGTAGAGCGGGTGGCGCTCCACAAACCGCGGGTCGCTCTCCACTGCCTGCATGATGGCCACTCCCGCCAACGTCTTGAGCCGCGGCATCATGAGCATTTCCGCGGCCTCGAGCACCGCCACCGCCACCTCCGCGGCGATTTCCACCTCGTCGTAGTACAAGTACTGCAACACCACCTCGGCCACGGCCGCCAGTTCCACCGGGAGAAGCACCACCGGGAGCTGCAGCTGCTGCTGCGAGTGCTCGGCAAACAGAAAGTACGTGGCAAAGTACTCCAGCCGCTCGAGCATGGCGCGGTGGGCGGGGTAGAAGACGGCGGCTGTGGGGGCATCCACCGCGAGCACCACGTCGGGAAACGCCCTGGACGCGGCAAACTCCTTGCGGGTGTGGGGCGGGAGGAGCGACTCGAGGAACGGGACAAGCGCGGAGGTTACCGACTCGCAGTCCGACTCGCAGGTCTCGGTCTCGGTCTCGGCCTCGGTCTCGGCGGTGCCCGGCCGTTCCTCCTGTGCATACGCCACCTCCACCCGTCCCCCCACCACCTGTGCGTTGCAGAGCCTGCGCAACTGGCTCCGGGCCGTCTCCACAGTGGCACGCATCCACAGCACCTCCTGCTGGTGGCGCTCCGGGGCACCAAGCGTGGAGTCCTCGCCTGTCAACCACAGCGTGAGCTGCGGAACACCCCACTCTTCCACCACCGCACTGCACGCCACGCTGTCGGCCGGGGCAAGCGGGAGGTGGGGCCGGAGGTAGATGTGGCGCACGAGAGCCGTGAGCACTGGCGGCAGAAGACGCCCGCACGCCAAGTCGGCCGGCGCAAGCGCCGTGCGGGTGGCAAGAAGAAACCGGTGCACCTGCACCGACGACAGCCGACCCTGGAGCACCATGTCGCTGGAACGGTGGCCGGAGGGGTCCAACAACAGCGAGAGGTGGGCCACAAACGGCTGCGACATTTCCACCAGCTTGGACACGCCGTGCTCCACCAACAACACGCGGATCTCGTCCGTCAAGGCACCGTACACGCAGCGAGCCCCCTGGAAGGTGTCGCGGTCGCACACCGCGCCGGCACGCTCGAGGAGAAGCCGCACAATGCCAATGTGGCCGCACATGGACGCGAGGATGAGCGGCGAGTAGTCCCACTCGTCGACCATGTTCACGTCCACGCCGGTGGAAATGAGCCGGTCGGCCTCCTCAAGCGCCCCGGTGCGGCACGCCATGCAGAGCGCCTGGAACTCGGGCAGGACGGCTGGCAGAGACATGTTGTGGCGGACGGTGGCCGTGTGCCGGCGAGTCGTGCACCGCCCAGCCGGTCGTGTGCCGGCGAGTCGTGCACCGCCCAGCCGGTCGTGTGCCGGCGAGTCGTGCACCGCCCAGCCGGTCGTGTGCCGGCGAGTCGTGCACCGCCCAGCCGGTCGTGTGCCGGCGAGTCGTGCACCGCCCAGCCGGTCGTGTGCCGGCGAGTCGTGCACCGCCCAGCCGGTCGTGCGCCGGCCGCCGCACCGCCTTAGACCCTCGCTACGTGGCAGTCTCGCCCGCCATGCGTTTCTCTGTTGTCGCTGCTGCCGCTGCGCTCGTGGCGTCGGTTGTGGCTGTGCCTGCCGACGAGCCCAAGCTCGATGAGCTCTTCAAGCCGCTGCGCCGCGCGCTCGAGCTCGACGTGCAGTACACCGTGGACGGCCACGAGGAGGCCGGCGAGAACCTGGTGATCGACATGTACAACGGCGAGCGGTTCACGTTGCGCTACGTGTTTGGCAACAACGAGGACGAGACGATCCAGGTGGTGGGCGTGGGCGGCGCCATCCGCGACCCGGCCACCTACGACGTGCTTGCCAACATCACCGACAAGCCGCTCGGCCCGCTCGCCGTGGACGCCGGCACGCTGCAGCAGTTCACCCAGGGCTTGGACCCGGACATGACGCCCGGCCGCTACGTCATCACCCCGGTGGTGTACGTGTGGCACCTGGATCTGTTGGTGCTGGTGCCGGTGCGGCCGCAGTTCGTGGAGGCGGTGCCGTTGCTGGTGCTGTGGCTCGACCCGCAGGTGTTGACGGTGGTGGCCTTTTTGGCGGCCCTCGTGGGCGGCGTGGGCTACAGTCTCCGCGGCTACGTCGTGGCGCCGCCCCGCAAGCTGCCGCTGGTCAAGAAGGCGCCTGCCGCCAGCGCCCAGCTGTTTTTGCCTGCACAGTATGCAAAGAAGACGCAGTAGGGCATCGGGGCTGAGTGTTTTCCATAGTGCTTTGCATCAATGAACGGCGCCATGCTGGCACTCCGCTTGGACGGCGAGGCGTGGGACGGCCGGGACTTGGCGGCCATGTCGGCGCTCGAGTTGGACGCGGTGCACCGCCAGGTGGTGGCGCGCTTGCGCGAGCTCGCCCGTGAGTTGGACGCGGCCGGCGCCACCATGGCCACGCCCTTGGTCATGCCCGACGGCTTTCCCCGCAGCGACTTGGACGTGGTGCAGGTGCGCTTGGTGCGGCGCGCCATTGTGCGCGTGCGCAACGACTTGGCGCGGGTCGAGGGCTTGTTGGCGGACCAGGTGTTGCTGGGCGCAGCGGCCGGCGCGGCGGCCCCGGCAGCCCCGGCCGCGCTCCCGTTTGCTCGCGTGGGCGAGGTGGTGGCCGGCAGTCCGGCCGAGACGGGCGGCTTGGCCGTGGGCGACATGGTGGTGCGCGTGGGCGGCCAGCGCGGGTTGGAGGCCATGGCGGCCGCGGTGCGCTCCGCCGCCGCTGCCCGCGGCCCGCTCGAGTGGGAGGTGGTGCGGGCCGGAGCGCCGGTGCTGGTGACGGTGCACCCGCAGACATGGGCCGGGAGCGGCGTGTTGGGGGCACGGGTCGACCGGGCGTAGCGGGCGCGCAGTCCATTCTATACACTAGCCACCGTGGAGTGTGCGGGCAACCGCCACCGTGGAGCATGCGGGCAACCGCCACCGTGGAGCGTGCGGAAACCCGCCACCGCGCCGCCGGGCTCCAAAACACAGCCGCCCCCAGGATGCTCGGCAGTGGCCGCGCCGCCGTCCCCATAGCTACCCCCCGTGGAGCGTGCTGGTAAAGGCCACCACGTCGCCCGGCACCAAGACACACTCCTCCTCGCCCTCAAGCTCCCAGTCACAGTCGTTCACCAACACCAAAATGCCCGGACGCACCAGCTCGCCCTCAAGAAACACCAACCGGCCCTGCGCGTCAAGCCGCCGGCCAAGCTCGCGCACAAGCGCACCCGCCGTGGCGCCCTCCGCAAGCTCCACCTCCGTCTCGCGCGTGCCAAACACCGCGTCCAACCCTCCGAGAAACTGCACCTGAACCGCCATGTCTGACTCGGGAACGCGGGTGACTCGGCGGCGCTCGGAACTGACTCCGGAAGTTTCAGTCATCGCGATGCGCGGCTCAGCGCTATCTGCATCCGGCGTCGCCACCGCTCCGCACCCTCCATGACCTCTGCCTCCTCCCACGCCAATGCCGTTGCCGGCGAGTTCCGGCTGGACACCTTCACCAACCCCACCCCGTCGGTGCTTGCCGCCGCGACGGCGTTTGCCGACAACACCACGCTCGGCGACGCCGTGTACAACGAGGACCAGGCCACGCTTGCGCTCGAGGCCAAGGTGGCGGCGCTCACCAACAAGCCGGCCGCCTTGTTCTGTGTGCTGGGCACGTTGCTGAACCAGATTGCCCTCCGCGCACACCTCCACCAGCCGCCGCACCTGGTGTTGTGCGACTTCCGCGCGCACGTGTACACCTCCGAGGCCGGCGGGCTTGCCACCTTGTCGCAGGCCATGGTGACGCCGGTGCACCCGGCCAACGGCATCTACATCACTCTCGAGGACATTGCCGCCAACTACACGCCCGACGACGGCGACATCCACTCGGCCCCCACGCGCGTGGTGCTGTTGGAGAACACGTGCAACGGCGTGGTGACGCCGCTCGCGGAGGTGCAGCGCATCTCGCGGTGGTGCCGCGACCACGACATCCGCCTCCACTGCGACGGCGCGCGCTTGTGGAACGCCAGCGTGGCCACCGGCGTGCTGATGGCGGAGTGGTGCGCGCCGTTCGACCTGGTGCTGTTGTGCTTGCTGAAGCTGTTGGGCGCGCCCATCGGCCTGGTGTTGGTGGGCGAGCCGGCGCTCATCCGCAAGGCGAACCACTTCAAGAAGCAGAACGGCGGCGGCATCCGCCAGCTGGGCCTCCTCGCCAACATGGCCGCGGCGGCAATCGACGAGAACTTTCTGCAGTTGGCCGAGCTGCACCGCCACGCGGCCGAGATGGCGGCGTGGTGCGAGCTGCACGGCATTCCCTTGTTGTACCCGGTGCAGCTGAGCTTTGTGTTCATCGACGCCGCCAAGGCCCAGATGCTGCCGGCGGTGTTGGTGGAGTGCGGCCGCAAGCACGGCGTGCGCTTGATGGGACCGCGGATCGCCTACCACTTCCAGAACACGGACGCGGCGTGCGACGCGCTCAAGCAGGCAGTGCTCGAGGCGTTCCAGGAGGCCAAGGCGAACCCGTACGTGGCCGACGGACCGCTCCAGATGTACCCGCCCGTGAAGTAGAGACCGAATGTATGTTTTGTGTTTACGGCGGGGTGTCCCAGGCACCGTGGAGTGTGGCCATGATGAAGGCTCGAGCACGGG
>JAJLZO010000268.1:0-13290 GCA_030572215.1 Limtongozyma cylindracea
GGGGTCTTGGGACAACGACACCAAGACCCAACTGGTTTGTTCACCCTTGACCGCAGGAGTACCTAGGCCGACTAGCTAGTACCGTCCTGCACGCCGACTTCGTGGAACCCGACTCTTTCCATTGACATCGAAATCGCCTCTATGGTCAAGTTGGTAAGGCACCTCACTAGTAATGAGGAGATCGTCAGTTCGAATCTGGCTGGAGGCATTCTTTTTTTGCGGCGCATCGGACTCGTCTTCCCCATCGCTTCCGCTCCCATCGCCCCGTCGCCCACCTGCCTCTTTCCTGCGCCCTCTCTTTCTGCATGCCGCCGCGCAACGACCACTCGGCCAGCGAGAGCGAGGCCAAACTGAGCTCTGTCGCAAGCACGTCGCGCGTTGCTGCAAAACAGCGCCAGCAGGCCGCACAGCAGGCCCACAAGGAGCTCCTCAGCCGCCACGTGAACCTGAACGGGCCATACGACCGCGAGATCGGGGATCCGATGGACTTTGAGCTGATGCCTCTCGAGGCTCTCCGGCGCTACCGCAAGAAACACGGCCTTCTTCTGCCGCTGGCCATGTCCATCAACGGCTACCTCCTTGGTCTGGAGGTGGGACGCAAAACCCACACCGGCCGCACGGCGCGCCGCGTCACCAAGACGGAGTTGGCCCTGGCGGTCAAAAAGCACTTTGTCAACCAGGTGAGCCGCGAGAACGACATCATCACCGGCTTCATCTACAAGGTGAACAACCAGGACCGCGCGTTCAAGTTGCGGTTGTAGCCACCCGCTCGCCACCTCCTCCTCCGGGCCACCTGCCCTGCTCGTAGCCAATCCATCTCACCCCTGGGGTGCCCTGCAAACCTTTCCGCGCCAGCTCATTCTGCGCTCCACGTGCGTTGCTTATCTTTGATGCCGGCTGTTGCCACCGAGTTTGTCCCGCGGGCCAGCGTGCTTCTCCTTCTCTATAGCGTGGCGCTCCAGCAATTCCCCCACTCGCGCGTCCCCACGTACCTCTTTGGCTTGTTGATGGCGGGGCTTGTGCGGCTGCTGCCGGTGTACGCACGGATGCTTGGCGGTGCGCGCCGCTACTCCATCCGCCAGAGCGTGCAGGCGTTGGTGCTGGGACTGCGGCCGGTGGTGGACGACGACGACCGCGAGGAGCTCATTGTCACGGTCAAGACGCTCCAGGCCTACGGCGAGCGCACCAAGGCGTGGAACGACCGGCGGCGCACGCTGGCCCGGCTCATGCCGTGGCGCCACCAGCTGCTTGCCGCCGACGTGGGCTACTTTGAGCGCTTGGCCAAGGTGGACGCCGGGATTGCCGCCAACCAGCGGTTTCTCAACGACGTGGCGTTGGCCACGTGTGAGCAACACGCCTTGCTGTACCTCGAGCTTGGTGCCGTCAAGTTGTCGCTGCAGCAAATGCGCGACAACCACCGCGTGATCGAGTCGTTGGGCCACTTCCCGCGCGACTGGGGCGTGAGCGACGTGGAGGTGATGCCGTTGGTGGACTACATTGTGCGCCAGATCCACGCACACGTGCCCGAGTCTGCGCGGCGGGACGCAGTGGTGGTGGTGCCGGGCTCGGGACTCGGTCGCGTGGCCCACGAACTTGCCATTGCCGAGCCCGCACCCCGGGCGGTCCACGCGGTGGAGCTCTCCACGTTGATGCACGTGTGCAACGCGTTTGTGTACGAAAAGAGCCACCAGCGGGCTCCGCTTGCTCCGGGGAAACGGCCGTTCAAGTCGGCTCACCGGTACGACCTCCACCCGTACCTCCACACCCACTCCAACCACGCCAGCGGGAATGACCAGACCCGCACCAGCGCCATTAGGCGCGTGGAGCACCAGCCCGAAAACCTCCACCTCCATCTTGCCGACTTTACCACCTTCAAAGTGCCCGAACAGCACGCCACGGTGGTGATTGTCCTGTGTTTCTTCATGGACACGGCTGAAAACATGCTCAAGTACACGGATGCGGTGGAGCAGTTGGCCAAGGGCAAGCGTGCCGTGTGGATCAACATCGGACCGTTAAAGTACGGCACGGCTCCCCAGGTGGAGTTCACGGCCGAGGAGCTTGCGCGCGTGCGCAAGCAGCTTGGCTGGAAAGACGTGCACGTGGAGACGTACAGCCAGGCCGACGGTCGCGAGGGTCTTGTGCCGTACCTCACCAACACCCGGAGCATGTACCAGGGGTTCTACGGTCTCTCGCGCTGGTGCTGTGTCAAGGGGTAGGCGTCGTCGTGTATATATGCTACTCCACCTCCTTGTTGATCTGCACCTGCTTGTCCTCGCCACCACTGACAATGCCGATCTCCTTCTCAAACCCCACGCCAAACACCTTGCCGCTCCCGCTTTCGCGGGTGATGGTGTGCAACGCCTTGTCGGCCCGCACGTCCCACACCCGCACCGTGCCGTCATGCGAGCCCAGCACCATCATGTGTTCCTTCTCCAACGCAGCCACCAGCACCACAAAGCCCCGGTGCCCGTGCAACTGGTCGTGTGTCACGCTCCCGCCAGCACGCGGGTCGTGCAACGTGATGTGACGTGCCAGCAGCCCACACGCAATGGCGCGGTTGCCAAGCACACAGGTGGAGAGAAGCAGGAACCCTGTCTGGCGCAGGTCCACGCACCGGCTCGTCACCAAGTCCCACGTCTTGATGCTGTGGTCCTGGCTCACGGAGTACGCCACCGAGCTGTCGTGCGGGTCAAACACCACGTCCTCCACCGGTGCCGAGTGGCCCTCGAGAAACGCAAGCGGGGCGCGCCGCCGCACGCTGGCGTCCTGCACCGCCAACCGCCGCCGCTTTTTCGCTGCCGCCAGGTTCACGCCCTCCGTGTACTCGGCGTCGTGCGCCACGTCCACCGCCTGCATCTCCTTGTGCAGCGTGGACCACACGCCCACGGTGTGGTCGTGCAGAGCCGAGAGAATGCGCGAGCCCGTGGTTGCAAGCGCCACCACGGCAGCCGTGTGGCCCTCGAGAATCGCCACCGTGGTGCCGTCCACCGTGTCCTCCGCCTCGGCGTTGGTCCGCCACAAGCGCACCGTGCGGTCCATGCCGCCGCTGATCACTCGCGACGGCGACACCCACCGAACCGCCTTGACCGGCGCCGAGTGGCCCACGTACTGCTGCGTCACCTTGCCCAGCATGTCGTACGTGCGCACCACGCCGTCGTATGCCCCCAGAACAATCTGCGGCTGGACATCGCCGGCACGCGCCACGGCGTCCACCGACAGCACCCAGTCCTCGTTGCTGAACGAGGCAAGAAACGACGGCGGAAGCACAGCCCGCGCATACTCCACCTTGAGAAACGCCTCGCTGGAAAGCCCGTGCTTGGTGAGGTAGTCGTTGAGCAGACCCCGCACCATCTCGCCGTCAATGAGAAAGTCAAACGGAACGGTGGACTCGAGCGCAAGAAGGTGGTTCACCACCTCCAGAAGACCATACCGCTTGAGCAGCACCGGCACGTACACCGGAGTGTCGCTCACCTGGAGAGCGGTCTCCGCGTCGTTCGTGTAGAACCGGACCTTGACCTGTGACATGGGGAGTGAAAAAAAAAATATTCACCTCATCGCATGGGTGTTGTGGGGATTGGTGTGGACATTGCGGTGGTGCTGCGGTTTGCTCGGGTTCTCGCGCAGCCGCATGGCGCCCGGCTTGCAGCGAGGGTGTTGCATGGCGTGGAGCACGAGCAGTGGCTACGGGAAGGAGCGGTGCGCCGGGCCGAGCTTCTTGCCGGTGCATGGGCTGCCAAAGAGGCCACGTTCAAGAGCCTTTCGCCAGAGCGCCAGGCCGGGTTCCGCATGCGGGACTGGTACCGCGGCGAAACACAGGGCCGGAGAGTGATGCTCGGCGCAGCGGTTGCGGGAGAAACCATCGATGTGTCGATATCCCATGACGATGGCCGTGTTATTGCGTTTGTGGTGAGATCGGTGTAAGCGAATAAGACTACTCCCACTCCACGGTGGCCGGAGGCTTGGAGGTGATGTCGTAGGTCACACGGGCAACCCCGTCCACCTCGTTGACAATGCGCAGCGCCACACGCTTCAAGAAAGCCGCCTCAAACACATACCAGTCGGCCGTCATAAAGTCGGTGGTTTCAATCGCACGCAAGGCAATCACCTGCTCGTAGGTGCGCTGGTCACCCATCACCCCCACCAGCTTCACGGGCAACAAGGCCGCAAACGCCTGGGAAATCTCGCGGTACAAGCCGGCCGCCTTGATCTCCTCGATGAAAATGTGGTCCGCCTCGCGGGCAATCTTCACCTGGGCCGGCGTCACCTCGCCCAACACACGGATGGCAATGCCCGGACCCGGGAAGGGGTGGCGCCACACAAGGTCGTGCGGAATGCCCATCAACTCACCAAGCTCGCGCACCTCGTCCTTGAACAACTCGCGCAACGGCTCGATCAACTTGAGCTTCATGTTCTCAAGCAACCCGCCCACGTTGTGGTGGGTCTTGATGGTCTGCGAGGGGCCCTTGAACGAAATGGACTCGATCACGTCGGGGTAGAGGGTGCCCTGGAGAAGGAACTCGATCTCGTCGCCGCTCTTGGGCTGGATCTGCGCCGCCACCCGCTCAAACACCTCGATGAAGGTGTTGCCGATGATCTTGCGCTTGCGCTCGGGGTCCGTCACGCCCTTCAACTTGCCAAGGAACTCGTCGCCGGCGTCCACCACCGTGAGGTTGATGCCAAGCCCGGCGTCAAGCGTCTCCTTCACCTGCGCCGTCTCGTTCAAGCGCATCACACCGTTGTCCACGTAGATGGCGTGGAACCGGTCGCCAATGGCCTCCTTCATCAACTTGGCAGCCACGGTGGAGTCCACACCGCCAGACACTGCACCAATCACCTCGGCCGTGGGACCCACCAAGTCCCGGATCCGCTGGATCTCCGTGTCGATAAAGTTGGCCATGGTCCAGTTCTGCTGCGCCTTGCAGATGCTCACGGCAAAGTTCTTCAACAACACCTTGCCCTTGGCAGTGTGCGTCACCTCGGGGTGGAACTGGATGCCGTAGATGGGCTTGGACGTGTGGGCAATCGCCGCGTACGGCAGGTTGTCCAGCGTCGCCACCGTCTTGAAGCCGTCGGGAAGCGCCACCAACTTGTCGCCGTGCAGCATCCACACCTGCAGGTGGTCCACGCCGTCAAACAAGGGGCACAGCGCGTCCTCCACCGTGAGCGTGGCGGGGCCGTACTCGCGCTTCTCGCCACGGCCAACACCCTTGCCGTTGATCCACGCCAACTCCTGCATGCCGTAGCAGATGCCGAGAATCGGCACCCCCAACTCAAACACCGCGTGGTCCACGTGCGGCGCGTCCTCGGCGTACACCGAGTACGGCCCGCCCGAGAGAATCACACCAGTGGGCTTCCACCCCAACTCGGCAATCTTCTGGGTGCACGGCCACATCTCGGCGTACACGTTGAACTCGCGGAGCCGGCGAGTGATGAGGTGCAGGTACTGCGAGCCAAAGTCCAACACCAAGATGGTGTCAAACACGGACGAGACGGGGTCAACGGGAGCCATTGGGAAGAGGAGCAGAGGTTAGCCGATGAGGAGTAATTTTTTTTTCTCTCGCGTGGTAAGCAGTGCGCACGGAGTATGGACGCCGGTGTGCGAGTGACTCGGGAAGGGCGGTGAGTCAGGAAGCGAGGGCGGTGAGTCAGGGAGCAAGGGCAGAGCGACTGGGGAGAAACACCCCTGGAAACATGCCCGCGGCCTCACCAGTAGCGCCAGCCGTGGTGCGAACCCACGCCCACGCCCGCCTCAATGGCGGCGCGCGACCCGTACTCCAAAAACGCCGCGCGGTCGTACACGTGGGTGTCGGCGCCCACGAGAATGCCCACGCCCTTCCCGCCAAGCGTGGTCTCAAACGTCTCAAACCCCTCCTGCTCAAGCTTGGCCGTAAACTCCGCAATCGTGTCTTCGCTCGTGTCCTCGCCCACAAGCGTGATGGCACAGCCACCGCCGCCTGCCCCCGTCAACTTGGTCAGACCCGCTCCCGCCTCGTCCGCATACAACTTGACCCGCTCCAACTTGGGGTGCAGCACCCCCAACGCCACAAGCAAGCCGTGGTTGATGCGCACCAACTCGTGGAGCTCGCTGCGCGCCTCGGGCCCAAACATGGGCCGCACCATCAACGAGTATGCCTCGTTGGCCAAGTGCTCCATCGCCAGCAAGATGGCCAGGGTTGTTTTCGGGTGCTCCTGGTTGAGCTGCAGCACGCCCGCCACAAGCGCTGCCGTCCGCCGCAGCTGCTGCGTGTTGGAAAGCACAAGCTTGAGCGCCGGGAAGTTGCGCATCGTTGTGCGCACCAGCGGGAGCAGCGAACTTGTCTTCTGGAACATGACCGCTCCTCCGTAGCTCGCCACCGTGTTGTCGATGCCCAGCGGGTTGCCGTGGAGACACTTTTCGCCCATGAACAGCCAGTTGTCAATGAACGCCGCGTGGGCCAGCAGCGTGGCAAGCGCCGCGTTGCGCACCGCCGCCGCCGGCACGTGGCCGTAGTGTGTGGCCAAGGCCGCAGCAATGCACACCAGCACCAGCGCCAGCAGCCCGAGCCCAGCGCCTATCGGAAGCGTCAGCCGCACGCACACCGACATGCCGCCCGTGCCCGGGGTCGCAAGACTGACAAACAAGTACAAAAAGGCATACGCCGCGGCGTACTGCGTGGGCAGCTGGATGGCGGCAAGCGGCCCCGCCAACTCCAGCACCAACTCGGGAATGAGCTCCTCCGTGAGCATGGGCTCGTGGGCCGGGTGCTGGCGCGCCTCCTTGGCTGCCGCAAGCACCCCCCACGGAAGCGTGTCCACGTCCCACCGATGGGTGAAGCCAATGTCGGGAAAGTCCAACTGGACGGTGCGCGGCGCCAGCGGCGGCGACACCAAGAGATAGGTGCGGAGCAGAAGCGCCGCCGCAATGGCCGGCTTGCCGTACACCGCCAGGTGCTCGCCAAAGAGAATCACCTTGCCGGGGGCCGACACAAGGAACGGCACCGGCGCGGCCTCAGAAACAGTCGCGGGCATGTTTTGCGGGTCGTTCCGGTCGTATAACACTATATACAGAAATACTCTAGTGCGGCGGGGGCCGCCACTCGGTGAGACTGGGAGTGGCCGACCGGGACACCAAGGGGGTCGGGGCAGCGCTGGGCGGCTGGTTGATGCGCTCGAAGTTGATGGCGTCGAGAATGGCCTTGGCGCCCGAGTGCTCGAGCTGGCGCGCCACCTCAATGCCGACCGCCACCGCGTCCTGCTTGCTGGCAATCACTGCCGCGTGCAGCTTCTCCACTGCCTGTGTTCCGTCCACGCTCACGACAAGCGCCGCAAGCGAGAGCGTGTGTGTGGCCTCGTCGTACTCCGAGTGCACACCGATCGGCACCGAACACCCGCCCTCCAAGGCGTTCATCACGGCGCGCTCGGAAAGACAGCGGTACGTGGTGGGCAAGTGCTCCACAAGCCGCATGATCGGCTCCATGGCCTGGTCGCCCTTGCGGATCTCCACGCCCAAGGCACCCTGGCCCACGGCGTAGTACATTTCCGGCGGATCAAGACACTTGGTGATGCGGTGCGCAAGGTCCACGCGGATGAGCCCGGCTGCGGCAAGAAGAAGACAGGCATACGGGCCCTCCGGGTCGTCGAGCTTGCGGAGACGCGTCTGCACGTTGCCGCGCACGCTCTCGAACCGGAGGTGTGGGTAGTTGCGGAGAAGCTGGGCGCTGCGCCGCACGCTCAGCGTGCCCACCACCGCGCCGGCCGGAAGATCGGCAAGCGTGCGGTGCGGACTGCCGAGCGGCATCACGAGCGCGTCGCGGGGGTCTGGGGTTAGTACGTCCTGGCAACGGGCAGGCCCTCAGTCATCATCACTCCTCAAGGTGGTTAGGAAGTCTAACGTCATTTTGGTGGTTGGATCATCACGGGGCACCCTCTCACACATACCTTCGCGTTCGGTGATGGCACCGAGCTCAAACTCCTCCGGGAGATTCGTGGGCATGTCCTTGAGCAGATGCACAATCAAGTCCAACTGGGCGTAGTTGTGCACGCTCTCAAGCAACAAGATCTCCAACTCCTTGGTCCAGAGCGCCTTGCCGGCAAACAGGTACAACGGCCGGTTCTGGATGTGGTCGCCAAGCGTGCTGAGCGCAAGCACATTCACCTCCAACTCCGGGTGCGCCGCCACAATGAGCAGCCGGATGTGCTGGCTCTGTGCCACGGCTAGCGCCAGCTTGCGCCCGCCAACCTCCACACTCGTCCCGTTGATCCCGTACGGAATGGACGGCGCACTCATGAAAAGAGCAGTGTCGAGTGGAGGATTTTATCGCAACCGCATTTTTATGCCCAAAACGGCCGCGTGCAGCCAATCGCGCACACGCCGTTACTAAGGCATCGCGCTGCGCTGAGTGGCTAAGTTGTACATTGGCTACGGCCGCCAGAGCGTGAACGTCTCCGGCGCGGCCATGCTCGGCGGGAGCATGCCCTCGTTCGCAGTGCCGGCCTCCACCGCCGCCTCCCCGTGTCCGTTCTGTGCGCTCTCCCCACCCTCGCTCTCCCGCTCCGTGTAGACAAGCCCGCGCGGACCCACGGCAAGCGCACGCTTGGCCTCGGCGAGCGCTGCGGCGGCCGGACCGTCTGCAGCTCCCCCCTCCACCGCCGCCACCACCGCTGCAAGCTTGCCCACCACGTCGTTGGCACGCTGGTTGAGCTGGAGCCGCTGCACATACAACTGCTCCTGCTGGTCGGCAAGCACCTTGCGCTCGTACTCAAGCTGCCGCTCAATGGCCTCGAACTTGGCCATCTTGAGCTCGAGCTTGGTCACCTGCTGGTTCACCACCTGCTGGGTAAGACGGTGGAGTTCCCGCTCCTCCATCGTGGCAAACACGTGGGACCGTGCTCCGGCAATGCCGAGCGCCGTCTCCGCAAGCGACGCGGGGGCCGACGCCGCTGCGTCGCTGTGCTCTTCTTCCTTCCCGCTGCCTGCTTGCTCCTCCAGCCCGTTCTCGGTTCTGGTCTCCGCTGCCGCTTCTCCTTCCGGCTTTGCTTCCGTCGGTTTCTCTGCCTGGGCATCTGGCTGCTCTCCGTCCATCTTGACATCGGCCGCCTCCCCGGCCGCCTCCTCCGCAGCTTCCCCGGTCTTTCCCTCCTCCGCAGCAGCCTCCCCGGCAGCCTCCCCGGCCTTCCCCTCCTCTGCAGCCTTCGCCTCCTCTGCCTTCTTCTCAATGGCCTTCACCATCTGCTCCTCCGCCACCTTGCTTGCCCGCCCACTGGCAGCCTTTGCCACATCCACATCCACCATCCCCGCAAGGAACGCCACCGTGCTGATCACCGGGTTGTCTGCCTGCAGGAACGGCAAGTGCGCATGCTTCAACACACCCAACTTGGCATCCTCCAAGAACGGGTCCTCGATCGGAAGCTGTAGGAAGCGCACAATGCACTCCTCCACACTGCGCAGCCCCACGTGGTCTGCCACGGCGTACCAGTCGTTGCGGAACTTGCTCACACCGTCCACAAGCTGGCGCACCTCTGCCGGCGTCCATTCACCGGCCGCAGCCGTGACCCGGGGCCGCTTCGTCGTGCCGTTCACCGCCGCCCCGTGGCCATTGCCCACCCCCTCCTCGCTCGGCCGCTTGGTGGTTCCTAACACCAGCTTCACCCGCTGCAAGTCCGGAAGCTCGGTCGGCGGGGCGTGCAGTTCGAACGGGAACAAACCCCGCGGAGTGTCGTACAGAACACGGAACTCCTCGGTGGTTGGAGGGTCCACTGGCCCCGGCCGCAGCTGCGGGTCCACCTGGTAGTTGATCAACCCCCACTTGGAGAGAAACTTGTGCACGCGCATCAACGCCCCTGCGTCACCCACCAAGTTGCGGCGACAGGCCGTGAAGGTGAGGTACTCGTTTGGGTTGAGGCGGTAGGTGTTCACCATGAAGTTGCGGCTGTGCATGTACACCTCCGGCGTCTTGGACTTGAAGGCCCCGTTGAAGTACTCCGGCAACAGCTCCTCCTCGATTGTGTGGATGCGCTTGTGGTTGAACCACAGCGCGTACAGCGGGATGACAATCGCGTGGGTCTGAGGAATGTACTCCTCCACCGGCTCTTTCGAATGGAGCGGCTCCATCTTCACGTCGTCGTGTGTGTGTAGTTCCTGGGCGGCTGGGAGGTCGTGGTCCGAGTCACTGTGTTCAGAGTTGGAGGGAGACAGCACCGCCGAGGGCGCAGCCGGTGTGGCGGAAAAGGCAGTCTCCACAAGGTTTGTCGCAGGGGGTGCTGGGTCCGCGGACTCCGCCGGCTCCACCGACTCTCCGGGCTCCTCTTTGACAATCGACGTCTGGGCCGCAACAGAGTCAACGGGCTCCTCCTTCACGTGCAGGTCCTCGGGTCCGAGGCCCGCCGCCTCCCCCTCCTCCAGCGCTGCTCTGCCCTCCACTGGCACCTCCCCCTCGTGCTCCGTCAGCACCTCTTCGTCGGACACCGGCTTGTCCGCCTCTGCGTCGGCCACCGCGGACCCTGGGGCCTCCGGGGCCTCCGGGGCCTCGGGCACCGCCGCCGCGGCCTCAGGCACCGGCTCTGCGGCGGTTGTAATATCCGTCTGCCCGTCCTCATCCGTCGGCACCCCCACCGCCCCGCCCCCCACCGGCTCATCGCCGCCCATCACCACATCCACGGCCCCGGGGTCCTGCGGCAGCGCCGACACGTCCCCCAGGCCACGGTACTCGCTTGCCTCAATTCCGTCGTTCTCCATAGCACCGCGTAGTCGCTTGGGCGTGTTGTTGCAGGTGGATAATCGCGAGCGTGTCGCCGTTACCCGGTCCGCTTATGTAAGCACACCCGTGCACCCGGCACGCCTCCTACGCCATGACGTTCATTAGTGGCTAGGTCCACAACCCCTTCAATGCCAGTAGGTCCCACCGCCGGGTGATGTCTGTGTCGAGACAGCCGCAGATGGCGTTGCGGATGTCATCGGCTCCCTCGGTGGCCTTGTCCAAGCTGTCGCGGTCAAAGCGCCCGGCCAGGATGATTGCGCGGAGCCGGGGCTCGTAGCTGTGCTGGAACGGGAGCTTCCCCACAGCCATGGTGTACACCATGCAGCCAAACGCCCACACGTCTGCGCTCGGTCCCAACGGCGGTGGCTGCGGCAACAACAACTCCGGCGCCGCGTACGGAAGCGAGCCGATGTGCAGGTGCGGCAAGTCTGCGTCCACCTCCGTGTCGTGCGCCACCACCGCGTCCGTGTTGTTGAGGTTCTGGTACATGTCCAAGAACAGCTGCAGGAGCGGGTCTCGTGACATGGTGCCCACCCACGGCAGCGTCCCCTCGAGCGGCAGGCGCGGCCGCAGGTTCGGCCCCAGCAGCAGGTACAGCTCGCCCACCAGGTACAGGTGGGTCCGTCCGTGGCTCCACCACTGCGGCTGGAACACCTGCGTGGAGGTGGGTGCCGGTCCGAACGGCTTGCGGAGCGACGAGATGCCCACCACCGGGCTTGCGGGCAGCTCCGGGCCCGGGAGGTGCGCAAGGAGGTGCTGCGGGATGCTGGCCACGCTGGCGCCGCCAAACGACCCCACCCGGCCTGCCTCCTTCAGGAGCGAGCCCACCCGGCCTGCCTCCTTCAGCACGGACCCGCGCTTGGAGCCGGGCCGCAGCTGGAACGCCGTCTCGGGCAGACCCGGGTGGCGGAGGAGCCACGAACGCTGGCGCGCAAGCTGGCTGCTGCTCCAGCTCTTGGACAACAGAGGCCGGCGCAGAAGGCGGTGCGAGTAGAACTGCAGCATGCCAAAGTCGCACAAAATCACCTTGAGTTCGCCCCGCTCGTCGCCGTGGCCGTCCTCCACAAGACAGTTCTCGAGCTTCACGTCGCCGTGCACGATGCCGAGCTCGTGCATGTACTCCAAGGCCGCCACCGTCTGGCGAGCAGCAGCACGGATGGCGTTGCACCGGTCCGCATGGCTGATGGACATGACGGGCGACGAGTAGAACCCCCAGTTCTGCACCACGTCAAACAACGTGCCGCCATACATGCGCGGCGTGAGGCAGAAGATGGCGTTCTCCGTCTCGAGCACGTCCAACAACGGGAGGATGTGCGGGTGCTGGAGACGGCTCCAGATCTGGATCTCCTTGCGGAAGTGGGCGTGCACCAGGGCGTTTTTCGTGCGGACAATCTTCATGGCCCGGGTGGTGCCGTCGCCCACGCACTCGCGCACAAACCCCCACGCACCGCAGCCGATGATCCGGCCAAGCTCGTGGTTGAGAACAATGGCCCCGCGCTCGTCCACGTCGCGCTTCACCGGCGGCGGGGCGCGCCGCACCGACGGCAGCAGCACAAGGAGCTTTGTTTCGGGGTTCAAGGCGAGCAGCGACTCCCGCAGCCGCCGCGGCTGCTTGTGCAACTTCTTCATGTAGAGACTGAACTGGGAGTAGTCGCCGCTCAGCTCGAGCAGAAGAAACGTCTTGCGCCGCTGCAGAAACGGCAACTCGTTGAAGTTCTTGGGCAACTTGGCGTAGATGGCGTCGTAGTCCACGTCGCCGTTCGGTTTGCGGTGTTCCAGCAACGGGGCCGGGACGGTGGCGGCGCGTTTGAGCAGCCGGTTGTTCAGCTTCACCACCTCAATCGGCGGGACCTGTGCGTGCCACTGCGTGAGGTCCACGTCCAGGGGAATCTTGGGGGTGGCCAGGCGGTCGTAGAGCCCGGTGATGCTCAGCATGGAGCCGGCCACCAGCGGCGGTGGCTGCAAGCGGCCCATGCCCTTGAGAAGCCCCAGCGGAAGCATTCCCGACAGACCCAGCCGGGGGGCCATTGGCAGTGGGCTGCGCAGCCGGGGCTCCCACTGCCGGAGCACGTCTCCAAAGTCCAAGCCGGGGATGTACTCGTCCTCGATGCCAAGCATGTAGCCGGCACCGTCCAGCGGGGTGTGGCTAGGGATGTGGGTCTGCAGCGAGATCTTGTGCTCGGCCGGCAGGTAGTCCAGGGTGTGGTACGGGCGGTGTTTCAAGTCGTCAAAGAGGCGCTGGCCGGTGGTGGGGTGGAAGTTGACCCGCTCCAGCTCCAGGTACACCCGCACGAGTTTGGGCGGGGTGAGCAGGCCAGAGCGGGGCACGTGGCCGGGCAGCGGCTCCACGCTCAGCAGCAGCGCGAGCGAGAAGTTCGCCAGGCGGCCGGGGATTGGCCGTGGCGAGGGCATGGAGGAGAAAATCAGTGCGGGGAGATGAGCCGGGTGTGGGGATGCATGACAGGTGGAGCAGTGTGTTCTGGGCACGGTTCCGCGGGGCTGGGAGGGGCAGCGGGAGTGGTGGGGCGGGCGGCAGCGGGAGCAGGGGTGCGGG
>JAJLZO010000269.1:0-12832 GCA_030572215.1 Limtongozyma cylindracea
GCTGGGGCTCCCGGGGAACCCGTTGGTGACGTTGGTGGAGCGGGCACCGCAGAGCGTGACCAAGATCTTGCTGCTTGCGTTGGACTCGGCAACGAAGCGGGTGACGGGAGCCACGGGGAGCGCGGGGAGCACGGGGCTGTCGACACCGGCGGCCAGCGGCGCCCCGTCGCCCAAACGGCCGCTGCTGGGCGACACCGGCGCGCCCAAGCTCCCCCGGACGGACTGATACCTGCAACATTACGATTTGATGCAGGGACGGAGGCTTAGCGGCAACCCTGCATGACTTTCAATGACCATATTCTGAAGCCTGGCTTGTCGTACGGGCGGTGTAGAGATGTGCACGTCTCATAGTGGCTCCTGCTGACACCCGGCTGGCTGCCCTGCCCGGCTACGACGTCCCTATAGCTGACAGCCGTCTCGCTGTTGCCGGATGCACGTGACGCAGGCACACGTGCACTCGGATGGACGCACGACCACAACAAATCCTGCATCTTGTCGGCTCGTAACAACAACCACAAACCCATCCATGACGCTGCCGCCGCCGCTCGACTCGCTGCCGGGCACGCAGCAGCTCATTGAGCAGCTCAGTGATGCGCTGGAAACGATCGACTCGCCACTCAGCGCAAAGCACGCGTCGCACTCGCGATCCACACTGGTTGACCGCGACGGACCGCGCCGCCCCGGCCACCATTACCAAGACCGCCTCCAGTACCACGAACACCCTGGGTTTGGCAAGCCGGCACTGCTGCTGCCACCGCGGCTGCCGCCACCGCTGCAGGATGAGTTTACCACGAGCACAGCCAAGAAGGCGCCTCCTGCCGTGCCACTGTGGATGCCGGCCGGGTTGACGGATGAGTGGGTGGACGAGTCGAGCCTCTCGTCGTCGGGCCTGCACCCGGCGGTGCCAAGCGGGGAGACGGTGGTGCGCAAGGAGCTGGCCACCGAGACTCCGAATTGGAAGCGCGTGACACGGGCGTTGGAGGCGGAGAAACAGGAGCGGGCTGCGCCGTTGCTCAAGGCCATCTTCCACCCTCCGCCCGAGTCCTCGGAGATGCGGGGCAGCAGCGGAACAGGGAGCAGTGGGACTGGAAGCAGTGGAAACAGTGGCCGGCAGCCCCCGCAGCACTCTACGACCCTGGTGTCGGAAAACACTCTGAGCGAGGTGTCGGGGCCACCGCCGTTGCTGCCGTGGAAGTTGTTTGGTGACCGCTACAACACCTTCACCAAGGACCAGTTGGCTGGGTTGTTGACAAACATCAACATGGACCCGATGTTGGCCAAGCAGCTTCCCCAGCGGGTGCTCCGGGAGGTGGCAGACGTGCCGACAGCCGAGGAGGGCGGCGGACGCAAGTCCCAGCCCGGGTTGCGCGCACTTTCCGCACAGAACCAGCCGCTGCCTCCCAAACGGCAGCAGCAGGCGGCGCTGCCACCAGCCCCATCACAACTGCAGCGGCTGCCGCACCAGCCGCCAATGAGAAAACCGTCGATGGAAGACTTTCGCCAGAACGCAGAGAACGTGTTTGAACGGTTGCGTCAGCGGGGCTTCCCCGGAGCAGCCGTGGCCCCGGCCGACTCCACCACCGCGAGCGACAGCACAGTGCCCCCTCAGCCCGAACTCTCGGCCATCTCAGAGCGACCCGAGCACAGCAACGACTACACCCCAGATGACTTTACTCAGCGGTCGTACCGCTCGTATGCCCCGCACCTGGAGGTGGTGGACCACCTGATCATATCGGACCAGCCGGAGGTGAGCGTGATCAACACCCCGCACATCAAACCGGCTGTGAGCTTGCCACACCTTGGTGAGCCGCCGCGCCGGCCGCAAGTCCGCGGGTTCCTCCCGCAAGATGCCACGCTTCCGCAGCGGGTGGCCAACATGGTGCTCGACCCGCAATCCAACCGGTGGGTGCCGGTGGGTGGAGCGGTGCATGACGAGTTTGAGGACACAGGCGCCATGTCTCTTGAAGACACCACGGTCTCCCGGGACCCGCGGCGGGTGCTTTCGTCGCTGATGCGGCAGCCGGGAGTGCGGAGTGCACTGAAGCCAGAGGTGTCGTTCCTTCTTCCCGATGACCACGAGCTGGAGACGGGCGAGGTGACGGGAAACGTGACGCTGGTCGGGGCCATCCACACCTCATTCTCCCAGCTGCGCGAGCTGCTTGTGCAGGTGATCACTGACCGGCTCGCACACCTTCCGCAGGCGGAGGCGTTGGCGTGGGACCGGTTGCGGAGCGTGCTGCTCACCAACGCAGCGCTTGACAACGTGGCCCACCTCGACCGGTTCCTCCCGGCGCTCCAGGACCTTGACTTGTCGGGGAACAGCCTCACGCACTTGCTGGGGGTTCCGTCGACGGTGCGGTGCCTTGTGGTGCGCAGCAACAGCCTTGGGGACTTGTGCCTGTTTGACCGTTTTTCCGAGCTTGAGTGGTTGGATGTGCTGGAGAACCAGTTGACCCATCTTCTGGGGTTGGGCATGGCGGGCCATCTTCGCGAGGTGGTGGCCAGTGACAACTGCCTCCTGCTGTTGGGGCCCTTGGCCAGTGCGGCGCTGTTGTGGAAAGCTGACCTCTCGCGCAACCGGCTCCTGGGGGTGCTTTCCGTGGCCGGCACCAAGCTCGGCATGCTTGGGGAGCTCGACGTACTGGAAAACACCCTCACAGCCATCAGGGGGCTTGAGGCAATGGGTGCCCTCAGGGTGCTCCGTGCAGACGACAACCAGATCAGGGAGGTGGGGGTGGCACAGCCACACCTGCACCTCAAGAAGTTGAGTGTCAGGGGCAACCGGCTCCGCAGTCTCAATCTCGGCGACTTCCCGCTGCTCCGGGTGTTGCGGGTGGATGGCAACGAGTTGCTGCCCCAGTGGGTTGCACGTGAGCCCGAGAACTTGGCGGAGTTGTCGCTCCGGTGTCAGCCGCACCGCTTGGTGGTGCCGCAGGTGCTTTCGCTGGCGCGGTTGGGGGCCAGTGTCTCTTCTCTCGACCTTCTGGGCAACGCACACGCGGCCAAGTGGTTTTCCGCGACGACAGCCCCGCTGGCGGAGTTTGTGCACGTCACCGTGCTTGAGCTTCTGGCGCTAGCGTTGGAGGAGCTCCCGCAGTGGTTTGGCCGAGTGTTTCCCAACACGGTGCGGCTCAATGCCAACCACAACGGCATGCTTCGGTGCGAGGGGCTTGCCGGCTGCACGCGGCTCCAGCTGGTGCTGCTTGTGAGCAACCGCCTCACCAGCTACGAAGGATTGTTGCAGGGGCTCGGGGGCTCGGCCACCACACTCCGTGCCGTGGACTGTCGCTTGAACCCGCTCACGGCAGGCTTCTACCCACACGTGTTCAGCCCACAGGAGCCGGAGCCGGCAGAGGTGATTATTCCGGAGACACTCGACGATCTTGCGCTGTTTCTGGTGTTGTACGCGCTGATGCAGACGGCGGACGGAGTGGCGGAGTGGGACGCACGCGACGGGCTGTTTCGCCACGGTTTGCAGCACAACCACAGCGTGTGGAACCGCCGCAGCCACTACGAGACGATGATGGTGGTGTTCCTCCCGCAGTTGCACACGCTCGACGGCGGGACGCTTGACGAGGGGCGGCGGCAGCAGAGCTACCAGCGGTTGCAGGCACGCCTCGACGTAGGTGAGACACTGGCGCTCATCGCCAGCTAATCCCCGCAACACAGCTCATCGCCACCCAAACGCTTCTCATGGTTGACGCGTACACCGAGGAGCCCACGGCATCCATTGCGGCGCTCGAGCAGGCGGTGGAGCGGGCCGTGGCACAGGCCCTGCGGCTGCCGGAGCGGCTTGCGGCGATGCTCCGACCGGACACGGACGCGGGCAGCCACCCAACGCTCTACTGCTGGGTGCTTGGCGCCGCCTTCCATGCCTACGTGCAGATGGGTCTGCCTTCTGCGTGGCCGCCGCAGTCGGTGGAGCTTCTCCAGCTGTTGATGGTGATGTTTCTGCGCTTCTGCACGGCGGTGGACGGCCGTTGGGCCTACGATCCTGCATGCGCGGCCGGCGGGCGAACACACGCAGTGGCGCGGTTGGCGGCGGACGTGGTGCGGTTGGCACACACCACAGGCAACCAGTTGATTGCCGGCGACTTGGGCGAGTGGGCGCGCCGCAGCTGTGCTGCCCGGGCGGCGGCGCGTGTGGACCAGTCGCCGTGTGTGGTGACGCCGCTAGCGGTGTCGGCGATTGAGTGCATGATGCATTCCGGAGCCCACGCCCTGGTGGTGGGGTTTGCCCTGTGGCTCGAGGGATTGCGTCCGTGGGGCACTGGCGAGGTGGATATCACCATGCAGGTGGGGCTCCGGGGCCGGGATGTGGTGACATACTATCTGTTGGTGGGACAGGCGGCGTTGAGCCACGGGGCGCTGGTGGAGGTGCGCAGCGGCCGGGAGCTGGTGCGGCTCGCGGTGCACTGTTTCACGGTGTTGGGTGCTGCAGCCAAGGAGCCGTTGGTGCGCGAGCTTCCCAAGCCGTACCGGGACATTGTGCGCTGCTACCGCGTTCTTGCGCAGTTGTGGGCTGTGGAGACGGCAGGCGACTTGCGAGCCTTGTGGAGTAACGCTGCGTTCACGCGGGCGCTTGCAGAGAGCGGGGGGCGGGGGCCTGAGACCGACATGCCCGAGGAGATTGGCTACCACGAGCTGGAGGCGGCGCTGGAGCAGTTCCAGCTCGAGGCAGCAGTGCATCAGTTGTTGAGCGAGTACACCCGGTTCTTCGAGGCGGTGGCAGGGCTTCGGTTCGAACTGGCCCAGGAGGTGGGCCATGCATTGGAAGAGCAGGTTTCGGAGGAGTTGTACCCGCAGCCCACGCCGGTGGTGCCCATGAGCCGCCACTTGTTGCTTCCACTCATGAAGCGGATTCAGCTGGTGGTGAGTGACTCGGTGGAAACGGAAGCCAGCCCGGTAGACTTGGGCCGGGTGGCGGATGACATTCGCTACTACGAAGCGGTGCTCGACACGGTCTCGAAACAGGAGGCGGTGCAGCGCGAGCGCGAGAGTTCGGGCGTGGGGATGGAGGGTGAGTGAGCCTGGTAGGGGTAGGGGGCATGCTAGCGATTGCACAAACTCACTGCAGGGGTGTGCGGGGGACTTGCAAATGGACACGGCCGGGCCACGGTCGGGACACACGACACGGACACCACGGACACGCCATGCACACCGCCGACTCACTTCTGGCTGGCAAGCGCAGCCTTGACGGCGGCAAAGGGGTCCTTGCGGAAACTAGAACTGGCCAACACCAGACGGTAGTGCTGGGTCTCCTGCTGCAACACCTTGGCCTTCCCCCGCTTGTTCATCACGCTGGGGGCGTTCTTGCGGGCAGCTGCAATGTACTCCGGCTTGAGCACGCGGGTAGTTTCCCCCGCCACATCGCCCTCCCCATCGTCTGGAAGAGCGCTCAACAACTCGTCCATCTTGCTGCCAGCAAGGTCCTCGCGGGCCCGGCGCTTCTGGCGCCGGAGCGTGCTCTTGGAGACACCCTGGGCGCCCATCACCTTGGACTTGAAACCGCTGCTCTTGGCCGCAAGCTTGTCCCGCTTCGACTGGCGCAGCTGGTTGAGGAACGGAACAGGTGTGGCCACCTGTGACAGCCCCAGAGCCGCAGCAGCAGGAGCCGAGCGGCCGCGCGCCGCCTTGTCCCGAAGCGTTGTCTTCTTCTTGAGCGCCATGCAAAAAAGAACTGGCGGCGATGCTGCACGCGCATGCACGACTCATCTGCGTCAAAATTTTTTTGTGGGATTTTTTTCACCCACACCCACACACGGATGTCTGACGAGATCATCTGGCAGGTGATCAACCAGCAGTTCTGCTCGTTCAAGCTCAAGACGACGAAGGAGCAGAACTTCTGTCGGAATGAGTACAACGTGACGGGTCTTTGTTCGCGACAGCTGTGCCCGCTTGCCAATGCCAAGTACGCCACCATCAAGCGGGTGGATGGCAAGCTCTACCTCTACATGAAGACGGCGGAGCGGGCGCACACGCCGGCCAAGTTGTGGGAGCGGGTGAAGCTCTCCAAGAACTACACCAAGGCGTTGGAGCAGGTGGACCAGCACCTCTTGTACTGGCGCAAGTTCCTTATCCACAAGTGCAAGCAGCGGCTCACGCGGCTCACGCAGGTGGGGATCACGGAGCGGCGGCTTGCGTTGAAGGAGGAGGAGCGGCACTACGTGGGGATTGCGCCCAAGGTGAAGAAGCGGGAGCAGACGCGGGAGCGCAAGGCACTTGTGGCTGCCAAGATCGAGAAGAACATTGAGAAGGAGTTGCTCGAGCGGTTGAAGCTGGGGGCGTACGGCGACCAGCCGTTGAATGTGGACGAAAAGGTGTGGCGCAAGGTGTTGGGCACGGTGGAGGAGTTGGAGGACGTGGACCAGGACGAGATCGACGAGGAGGCGTACGACGACGTGGAGTTGGAGGGCGAGGAGGACGACAGCGATGTTGGCGAGGTGGAGTACGTTGAGGACGACGACGAGGACTTGGTGGACATGGAGGACTTGGAGGCGTGGTTGGGCAGCGACGGCGAGGAGCACGGCGGAGACAGCGACGAGGAGGAGGAGGAGGAGAGCGACGAGGAGGGCGATGCTGCGGACATTGGCAGCAAGAGAAAGAAGAGCTCGGGCGGCGACCGCGCGAAGCGCAGAGCCCACGTGGAGATCGAGTACGAGGAGGAGCCGGCGGCCCGGGAGGTGGCCTATTAAGGGTCTGGCACACCCCGCTGCTGCCCACTGGGCAGATCCCACAGCATAGTCATGAACACACAGTGGATAGAGCGCGGGTGGCGAGGTGCACGGGTGGATAGAGCACGGGTGGACAGAGCACGGGTGGCTAGAGCACGGGCGGGCGGGGTGCACGGGTGTGGGCAGGGTGCACGGGTGGCATGTCATCGGCTCAGCCTTCGCGCGCCAACGCATCGCGCCTGCGCTTCGCCTTCCTGCTGACTCCGCGTTCCTTCCACCATGGCTCACTCCAGCGGCCGGCCGGGCCACCAGGACCAGCCGATGATTGATCTCTTGTCGGATGAACCGTACCACCTGACGCCGCCGCAGCTGCAGAATCCGTACGAGCTGGCAAGCGACCCATTCTACTTTGAAGCGGCGGGAGCTCCGGCAGCGGGCGCTCCAGCAGCAGCACTGCTGCGCAACCCGTTCGACGACCCATACGCAGACCCTTTGGGCCGCAACCCGTATGACCAAGGTGGTCTGCTGGCGCACGCGGACCCGTTGGCGTACTCCGACCCGTTGGCGCGCGGCGGGCTGTTTGCCAGCCACTCGCCACGACACCTGCTCGACGACCCCGCGGGCACCTCGCTTCTCACGCTGATGAAGCAGCGAATGGGCATTCCCGTGGACCAGGACCCGTTCGACGACGACAACCGCATCCCCGAGCTGTTCCGGCCGCCGCCCATGGCCGACGATCCCCACGACGCGGCGGGCGAGGACGACCTGCGGTTCGACATCCGAAAGATCTTCCGGAAATTCACCCGGCGGCACGAGCGGGTTCTGGGAAGCGACGGCGGAGGCAGCGGCCGCAGCGGCGTGCGGGAGATCCACGTGAACGACCGAGCCGCCAATGCCGCGTCGCGCTTCTACAGCAACCACGTCCTGACCACCAAGTACAACGTGGCCACCTTCATCCCCAAGTTCTTGTTGGAGCAGTTCTCCAAGTACGCCAACTTGTTCTTTCTCTTTACGCTGATTATCCAGCAGGTGCCCAACGTGCTGCCGACCAACCAGTACACCACCATCGGCACGCTTCTGGTGGTGTTGCTTGTGCTGGCCGTGAAGGAGATCAGCGAGGACTTGAAGCGGGCTGGGGCGGACAAGGAGCTCAATCTGCTGAAAATCGACGTGTTGAACCCGGAGCTGGGAGAGTTTGAACCTCGCAAGTGGATCCAGGTGCACGTGGGCGACGTGGTGCAGGTGAAGAACGAGGAGCCATTCCCAGCAGACCTCGTGTTGCTTGCGTCACTGGAGCCGGAGGGGTTGTGCTACATCGAGACAGCCAACTTGGACGGCGAGACCAATCTCAAGATCAAACAGGCTCGCCAGGAAACCGCGCACTTGGTGAACCCGCACGAGCTTGTGAACTTGCGCGGGACGTTGAAGAGTGAGCAGCCCAACCTGAGTTTGTACACGTACGAGGGCACCTTGACCCTCAACTCGGGGCGGCTGGTGCCGTTGCTGCCGGAGCAGTTGTTGTTGCGTGGCGCCACGCTCCGCAACACCGGATGGGTCCACGGGTTGGTGGTGTTCACGGGACACGAGACCAAGTTGATGCGCAACGCCACCGCCACCCCCATCAAGCGCACCGACGTGGAGCGGGTGATCAACTTGCAGATCATTGCCTTGTTTGGCATTCTCATTGTGCTTTCGTTGGTGCTGTCGATTGGCAACGTGATTGTGGTGTCTGTGGACGCGAACCACTTGTCATACCTCTATCTCGAGGGCACCAGCAAGGTCAAGCTCTTCTTCAAGGACTTGCTCACGTACTGGATCTTGTTTTCGAACCTTGTGCCGATCCTGTTGTTTGTGACGGTGGAGATCATCAAGTACTACCAGGCGTTCATGATCGGATCGGATCTCGACATGTACTACGCAGAGCTGGACACTCCCTGTGTGTGCCGCACACTGCTGTTGGTGGAGGAGTTGGGCCAGATCGAGTACATCTTCAGCGACAAGACGGGCACACTCACGCGCAACGTCATGGAGTTCCACTCGTGTTCGATTGCCGGGCGCTGCTACACTGCTGTGATTCCTGAAGACCGGCAGGCGACGATGGTGGATGGGGTGGAGACCGGGTTCCACACGTTCCAGACGTTGTTGCTGGAGCACTTGCACGACACCGCGAACGGCGGTGCAGGGGTGGTGATCGACGAGTTCTTGACATTGCTTGCTGCGTGCCACACGGTTATTCCCGAGGTGCTTGAGGACGGAACCATCAAGTACCAGGCGGCCTCCCCCGACGAGGGAGCCTTGGTGCAGGGTGCGGCCGACATGGGGTATCGGTTCACGGTGCGGCGGCCCAAGAGCATCACGGTGGAGGCTAACGGGAAGCAGTTGGTGTACGAGTTGCTCAATGTGTGCGAGTTCAACTCCACCCGCAAGCGCATGAGTGCCATCTACCGGTGTCCCGACGGCCTGGTGCGGGTGTACTGCAAGGGTGCCGACACGGTGATTTTGGAGCGGTTGCTGGAGGAGGGCCAGTACTTTGTCGACAGCACCACGCGGCACTTGGAGGAATTTGCGGCTGAGGGGTTGCGCACGTTGTGCCTTGCCACGCGGGTGGTGCCGGAAGAGGAGTACCAGGAGTGGGCCAAGGTGTACGACGCGGCGGCCACCACGTTGGACAACCGTGCCGAGAAGCTCGATGAGGCGGCCGAGCAGATTGAGCGGGGGATGTTTCTCCTCGGCGCCACTGCCATCGAGGACAAGCTCCAGGACGGCGTGCCGGAGACGATCCACACGCTCCAGGAGGCTGGAATCAAGATCTGGGTGTTGACGGGCGACCGGCAGGAGACCGCCATCAACATCGGAATGCTGTGCAAGTTGTTGAGCGAGGACATGAACTTGTTGATTGTGAACGAGGAGCTGTTCCAGGCCACGGAGGACAACCTCCGGCGGAAGTTGGAGGCCATCAAGCTGCACCAGATCCTGGAGCTGGACGTGGATACGTTGGCGTTGGTGATTGACGGCAAGCTGTTGGGGTATGCCTTGGAGCCAGAGTTGGAGGACATGTTGCTTGAGATCGGCACGCGGTGCAAGGCGGTGGTGTGCTGCCGGGTGCTGCCGTTGCAAAAGGCGCTTGTGGTGAAGATGGTGAAGCGCAAGAAGAAGGCGCTCTTGCTTGCGATTGGCGACGGTGCCAACGACGTGAGCATGATCCAGGCAGCACACGTGGGTGTGGGCATTCTGGGGATGGAGGGGATGCAGGCAGCACGGCTGGCGGACGTGGCGATTGGCCAGTTCAAGTACTTGCGCAAGTTGTTGCTTGTGCACGGACTGTGGCTGTACCAGCGGATCCTGAAGGCGATTCTCTACCTGTTCTACAAGAACATTGCCCTCTACATGACGCAGTTCTGGTTTGTGTTCATGAACGGGTTTCTGGGGCAGCTGTTGATGGAGCTGTGGACATTGACGTTCTACAACGTGTTTTTCACGGTGCTCCCGCCGTTTGTGCTCGGGGTGTTTGACCAGTTTGTGAGTGCCCGGATGCTTGACCGGTACCCGCAGTTGTACCAGTTGGGCCAGCGCAAGATGTTCTTCAACGTGACCATCTTCTGGGGGTGGGTGGCCAACGGCTTCTACCACCTGGCGTTGATCTTTGTGTTTATGATCTACCTCTACCGGGACGGCAACGAGCTTTCCGGGGGCCAGATCCAGGACCACTGGGGGTGGGGCACCACCATCTACACCACGTGTACCTTGACGGCGCTTGGGAAGGCGGCCTTGGTGCTGAACATGTGGACCAAGTACACCTTGATTGCCATTCCCGGGCTGTTTGCGTTGTGGCTTGCGTTTTTCCCGGCGTATGCCACCATTGCGCCGTTGATCAACGTGCTGCGGGAGTACTACGGAGCGTTGCTGCACACCTACACCGCTGTGTCTTTCTGGGCACCGGTGCTTGCGTTGCCCGTGTTGTGTTTGTTGCGGGACTTGGGATGGAAGTACTACCGGCGCATGTACCGCCCGGAGTTGTACCACCATGTCCAGGAGATGCAAAAGTACAACATTGCTGACTACCGTCCGCGGATGGAGCAGTTCCAGAGTGCGATCCGCAAGGTGCGCCAGGTGCAGCGGATGCGCAAGCAGCGCGGCTACGCCTTTCTGCAGGCGGAGGAGGGCCAGGAGAAGATTGTGCGCATGTACGACACCACCAAGCAGCGTGGTGTGTTTGGTGAGGCTGTGTAGAGCTGGACAGGCGGACGCGGTGGCTGCCCGCATCCACGGGCGTCGGCATTTGTAATGCACAAAAGGATGACTCAGGCATCATTGCTCTTTTCTCCATGTCGACCCAGATTGCCAAGGATGCTCGGGTTGCGTCGACGGTGTTGAAGACGCTCAGCGACCAGGAGCGGAGTGCGGCGCTCCAGGCCATCCACGACGGTCTCAAGCTGCAGAAGACGGCGATTCTCGCTGCGAACGTGCGCGACATGCAGGCGGCGCTGGAGAGCGGTGTGGCGCAGGCGCTCGTCAAGCGGTTGGACCTCAGCCAGGGCGACAAGTTCGACGTGATGCTCCAGGGTGTGTTGGATGTGGCCAAGCTTGAGGACCCGGTCGGCAAGATCACTCTCCACACCCAGTTGGATGACGGGTTGGACCTCGTGCGGGTCACCTGCCCGGTGGGGGTGTTGTTGATCATCTTCGAGCTGCGGCCGGAGGTGATTGCCAACATCACGGCGCTTGCGATCAAGAGCGGGAACGCAGCGATCCTCAAGGGCGGCAAGGAGCTGCTCCACACTTTTACCGCCATGGCCAACGTGGTGAACCTGGTGTTGGCGGCCACGGCTGTGCCGGCGCACGCCATCCAGCTCATTTCCAGCCGCAGCGACGTGTCGCTGTTGTTGAACGAGGACCAGTACATTGACTTGGTGGTGCCGCGGGGGCTGAACGAGTTGGTGCGCCACATCAAGGACAACACCAAGATCCCTGTGTTGGGCCACGCCGACGGCATCTGCTCGGTGTACGTGGACGAGGACGCCGACTTGGAGAAGGCCGCGCGCATCATTGTGGATGCCAAGACCAACTACCCGGCCGGGTGCAACGCTGCTGAGCAGTTGTTGGTGCACCAGGCCGTGGCGGCCAAGGCTCTCCCTGTGCTTGGCAAGGCGTTGGTGGACGCGGGCGTGACTCTCCATGCCTCGGCTGCTGCCAAGCCGTACCTCCAGGGTGTGGCCAAGGTGGAGGATGCGAGTGCCGACGCGTTTGACAAAGAGTACCTCTCGCTCGACATTACTGTGGGGGTGGTTGAGGACGTGCGGGCTGCCATGGCGCACATCAACCTCCACTCGTCCAAGCACACGGACGTGATTGTCACTGAGAACAAGGCCACGGCCGAAACGTTTCTCAAGGGTGTGGATTCTGCTGGCGTGTACCACAACTGCTCTCTGCGGTTCGCCGACGGCTTTCGCTACGGCTTTGGTGCCGAAGTGGGTGTTCTGACGAACAAGATCCACGCACGTGGTCCTGTCGGCTTGGAGGGGTTGGTCTGCTACCAGTACCAGATGCGTGGCAACGGCCAGGTGGCGGGTGACTACGAGGGTGCTGGCGGGTCGCGTGTGTTCAAGCACATCAAGTTGTAGTCCACGTGGCCGTGACGTCATGGTCCCCTGCATAAAAATTGGTTCCCCTGTCTGTGCGCCCGAACTCATCGCATCAAAAAAAAAACGCAGCGATTGGCATTGCCTGGGTGTTTGAGATAGGGAACGGCAGGCGCATGAGCTCTCCACAGGTGCAGACGGGGCCGGACCCACATCTAGCTATGGCACTGCGACTTCCCGACGACGAGATCGAGCGGATTCTCCAGCAGGCCGAGGCCGAGGAGGCAATGCGGAGGGGCGAGCAGGGCGGGACAGACCGCACCGGTGACACAGGCAGCGCGGGCAGCGCAGGCAACACAGGAAGCGCAGGCAGCGCGGACAGCGCAGGCAACACAGGAAGCGCAGGCGGGACAGACAACACAGGCCACACAGAGGGGGGGCCCGGGTTGGGAGCAGCCGACATGAAGGTCACGCCGCTGCTGTTGCTTGCAGAGGCCGGGGCCCGGGCGCCAGACGACTCGAGGATCCTGGCATACGCGCGGTTGGACTTTGAAGGGTTCACGTTCTACGTGCAGACGC
>JAJLZO010000270.1:0-12752 GCA_030572215.1 Limtongozyma cylindracea
ACTACAACTTGTTGTACCGCGAGGAGGAGCGTGAGATGAACGCGTACGCCAACGCCCACGGCTTGGGCATCACCCCGTGGCTGCCGCTTGCCATGGGGAACTTGGCTCGGCCCATCGGCACCGGCACCTCGGACCGTGCCCAGGGCAAGGCTTTCCTTGCCCCCACCCAGGCAGAGAGCTTGTCGCCAGCCGACCGGGCAATCATCAACCGTGTGGAGGAGTTGAGCAAGAAGAAGGGAGTTCTGCTTGCCAGCGTGCTGCTTGCATGGTTGGTGGCCAAGGGTGCTGCGCCGATTGCCGGCCTCAACTCCGTCAAGCGGGTGGAGCAGGTGGTGGAGGCGTTCACCGTGAAATTGACTCCCGACGAGATTGCCTACCTCGAGGAGCCGTACGTGTCCAAGGCAGTGGAGATGATCTAGAAGCAATACAGAGACTCGAGGCCAGCTGCGCCTAACCCCACACGATGCGACGCACGTCGAAGACGCATGGGACATGGCTTAGCAGTGTGGCGTGGCTGACAAATGCTATATGTCAGCAGGGGGATAGCTCTAGAGGGGTGGCACGGCCGGTACGGGGTTAACAGGTAGGCCACGGTGCCGGTGTTGCACCATGGATGCACGCAACGAGGCTGATGACAAACAACCCCGCACCCACGAGGGTATAAGTAACGGTTGGAGCGTAGTGACCTTCTCGCCATCAACAACCACGATGTCTGTCTCCACTACTGTTCCATTCAAGCTGCTCGGCCGCTCCGGGCTCAAGATCTCGTCGCTTGTGTTTGGCGCCGGCACCATTGGCTCCAAGGGCTGGGGCGCATACATCATCGAGGACGAAGAGGAGGCGTTTGCGCTCCTCAACAAGGCGTACGAGGTGGGCATCCGCACCTTCGACACTGCTGACATGTACCTGAATGGTGCGCTGGAGCGATTGATCGGCAAGTGGATCAAGAAGTACGGGATCAAGCGCGAGCGGATCGTCATCCTCTCCAAGGTGTTCTTCCCGTACGACGAGGAGCGTACTGACCCTGTGTTGCTTGACGACCCCAAGAACCCGGACTATGCCAACTTCAAGGGCCTTCTGCGCAAGCACATCATCGAGGGGGTGCAGAAGCTGGTGGAGCGTCTCGGCACGCACATCGACGTGTTGCAGATCCACCGGTTCGACCCCAACACCCCGGCTGAGGAGACGATGCGCGCCTTGAACTACGTGGTGGAGCAGGGGTGGACCCACTACCTCGGCGCCTCGTCGATGAAGGCGACCCAGCTTGCCGAGCTCCAGGCGGTGGCCGAGAAGCACGACTGGCACCGGTTCATCCTGGTGCAGAACTACTACAACTTGTTGTACCGCGAGGAGGAGCTCGAGATGAACGCGTACGCCAACGCCCACGGTGTGGGCCTTCTCCCGTGGCTGCCGCTTGCGCGTGGAGCCTTGGCGCGTGCCTTGGGCACCGGCTACACGTCTGTGCGTGCCCAGCTGACCGACTTCTTCAGCGGCCACAAGGAGGACACCTTGCCAGCAGCGGACCGCGCCATCATCAACCGCGTGGAGGAGTTGAGCAAGAAGAAGGGCGTGCTGATGGCAAGCGTGCTGCTTGCGTGGTTGGTGGCCAAGGGCGCCGCCCCCGTTGTCGGCGTGAACTCTGTGCAGCGCATCGAGGGCTTGCTCGAGGTGTTCACCGTGGAGTTCACCCCCGAGGAGCTCGCGTACCTCGAGGAGCCGTACACGCCCAAGGCGGTTGAAGGAATGTAGGCGCCGGTCCGTCCTAGCGTACATTTCGTTGCTCTACTTGCCCTTCTTGCCCTTCTTGCCGTTTCCGTAGTGGACCCCGCCGTCCTCAATCGCACGCTGGTTGGTCCATTCGGCCGCACGCACCTTGGCCGCGTCCTGCAACCTCTCCATCTCGCTCTTCAAGCTCTCCACCTTGCTTCTCCTCTCCCGCGTCTCCTCGAGCTTGCGGCGCTTGTTCTCCTGGTTCTTGACCCGCTCGCTGCGCGCACGTTCTCTCCTCCGGTCACTGGCCTCGACAGCTGCGCGATTGCGGCGGGTCCTCGGAACCTCCTCGCTCAGTTCCGAATCCACACTCTCCGCCTCGCTCTCACTCGCACCCTCGCTCTCACTCGCACCCTCGCTCTCGCCCAACTCCACAATCTCCTTCTTCAACTCAGCCTCCTCCTTTTCACGCTCCTCCAACCCCAACGCTCCCCGCCTCGCCTCCATGCTGGCCGCAACAGCGTCCCGCACGTGGCCCAACTCCCTCCGCAACAACACCTCGCGCGTGCCGAGCGGATTGCACCAGGCAATGAGAGCATCCACCGAGCCGGGCTCCAGGTAGTACACCCAGTCATCCATCAGAAGAAGCGGCCGCGGCGCCTCCAGAACAAGCTTCTGCTCGAGAGGCGTGCTGGGGCTCTTGGCCACATCCACCCCAAACACCTCCTGCACCCGCGCCGCATACTCACCCTGACTCTGTTCCCACTTGGCCAACTCGTTCTTGCCAACACCAAACACACTCTGCATCTCCTCTGCCGCAGGACCCTGCACCCACAAGCGGCCCATGAGGTAGGTTTCCAGAGGCACCTCCACCACGCTGTCGTCTTCGTCGTCCTCGTCCTCCTCGCGGAACCCAGAAAAGGCTGGCAAGCCGTTTTGCTCAAACCACCAGTACAGGTTGTGCATGCGGTCCCGGCCAAGGTACTGGATGCGCTGGCAGTCGGTTTCGATAAGCTGGCGCTCAAAGTCCCGCTTGAGTCGGCGCTTTTCCTCCACCAACTCGAGCGAGCGGGTTTTCTGGTCCGAGTACTTGGCCCGGTCTTCGTCCACGTTCTCCTTGCCCTCCAACGCCTCGAGCTGTGCCTCGGCCACGCGGCTGTCGTCGAGGTGCATCTTGTAGTCGCGGATTGCCTCGAGCCGTTCGCGGCGGATCCGCGTGGCGTCCTCCATCGACCGGTCAATGTAGGAGCGAATGACATTGCCGTTGACAAGAAGATCGCAAAGAAGCGAAAGACACAAGAGACGGAGGGGCACCGACAAGTTGCTGTGGAAGTTGCGCATCGCCGCCAGCGGCAGCGGCGTGGCGTCAAGCGGTGCAAGGGCGCGGAACACCTGGTCGATCTCGGGGGCATGTGGCGTGTGCTCGAGGTTGGACAAGACGCCAAGAAGCACCACCTGCCAGCCACCGTCGCGGAAGGCCCCTCTGGACACCCGCTGCTGCCACCGGACGCCGCGGTAGTTGAGGAGTTCGTAGGCCTGGTGCTGTTCTCCGCTGGGGTCCGACACGTCGGACAAGGGCGAGTCTGCGGATTCGGCCTCGTTCTCGTCTTCGTCCAAGACACTGTCGCCCCAGACACCCACCACGTGGCCGCTGTGCACGGTGTGCTTCAACACTGCACAGAACACCTCGTTGAGCAAGTTGCAGTGGCCGTACGCCGTGACGTCGTCCCAGGTCCAGCCAATGGCCGCCACCCAGTCGTCAAACGTGAACAGGTCGAGCACAAGCGGCACACGGTACATGTTGAGAAACGTCCATGTTTCGAGGAGGAGACCGGGAGAGTCGAGGTCGCTGGCCGGCACCGGCCGCGTGCCCAGGAGCGGCTGTTCCAAGTCCTCGTGCACCACCTTCTTGACCGGCACCACCACGGGGGTCTCTGACTTTTTCTCCACCTTTTTCTCCGTCTCCACATCGAACTGGGCCAAGCCTTCAGGGAACTTGGTGGGGATGCGGTACTTTTTCGCGTACTCGGGCTTGACCACCCACGGAGCCCCGATCCGCAGCAGCCGCAGACACGTGAGCTTGATGAAGTTCTTGACGTACCACTTGGTAAAGTGGCGGCGGTCGCGGAGGAGGTGGGTGTCGTTGGCGGTGATTTCTGCCGAGTCGGCCGAGCGCGAGATGCGGTACTGGCAGTACAGCGGCCGCACCGTGCCGTCGGCAAGCGTCACGGCGTTGAAGTGGGCCTTTTCGCGCACAATGCCCTGGTGGCGCTGGCCTGCGAGTTTCACGAGCACGTGTTCTCCGGGGTAGAAGTCGTTTTTGAACCGTCCGTACACTTCGTCCACCAAGGTGTCGACGCGTGGCGTGGTGGAGAACTGGACGTACCGGAGCACGGGCTCGCGGAGCGCCTCGGGAAAGTGCTGCTCCACCTCGGAAATCTCCTTGGTCTCCAGTGCGGCTGCCTCAAAGTAGGTGAGCTGCAGGTTCCCGGTGATGTCGCACACAAACTTGTGCTGGAGGTAGTGGTCCATGCGCGCGAGGTACGCGTCGTAGTCGAGAAACCACTCGCCGGTGGCGGGAATGTGCCACACATACGTGTCGGGGTCGGCCGGAAGAGGCGGCAGCGGCAGCGGCACCACGGGCTTTCGCTTGTACAACACCATGGCACGGGGAAAGAAGGCTGTGTGGGTGTGGGTGTGTGGGTGTGTGGATGTTTTTGGGTTATGGCTACAGGTGCGTTTGTGCAGGACCGGTGTCTCTGTTCCGTGCTCTACTCCGAGTCGCTTTCGTAGGTGGGCTGCTGTTGCTGGCGCTTGGGCGGAGGCGCGTGGGCCGGCTCGTGCCGTGCGCGCTCGCCTGCAAGGATGGCCGGAGCGGCCGCAATGAGTTCTTCCTGGGTCACGCCGTCGTCGATGCTCTGCAAGATCTTTTCCACGCTGCTCTGGTGGTTGCCGGCGGTTTTGTCGTCGCGCCAGCGAAGAAACCGCCATTGCCCGTCCACCTTGTTGCACTCGGCAATGCGGTGCTGCAACGGCTCTCCCCGGGCCTTCCACGCCTCCCACTCCTCGTCGCTCAACGCCAAGGGAGCAAAGTCTTCGTGTTCGTCTCTTCCCAACCACATCTGCAACGTCACCACCGGTTTGCTGTCGTAGTCCACCCACGCGCTGTCCGGGTGGTTGCTGGGCAAGCTCTCGTCCACATACGTGCCAAACTCCAAACGGACCCGGAAGTCAATCGTGTTCTCCTCTGCTGGTTTCCACTTCAACAACAACGGATCGGTGCCCGGGAGGTAGGGCGAGTGGTCCGGTGTGAAGATCAACCCGTCGCTCACGTGGGCCAAGTTGCGCAACTCGGCAAACACCTTGGGCAACTTCAGGGCCTGGGAAAGCTGCTTCATCCGCACCTTGAACGGATGCGCCGCCACCTCTTTGGGGTGCTGCCGCGCCAACTCAAACAACGGCTTGATCAAGTCGCGGTCGAGATAGCCCAAGCGTTTGTTGTAGTCCGACCGGAGCAAGGGTTTCTGGTTCACTGCCAACGCGTCAAACAACAACAACCGCAACTCCTTGGACCCGTCCGGACGGGTTTCCCAAAGAAGCTCGCCGTCCACCAAGGTGCCGTTGTGCACGAGGTTGAGGTCATGGCGGGTCCGTGGGAACCGCATGCCCGGGAGCCGCACAAACTGCCCTGCCCGGGTCGTGAGAAACACGCCCTGTTCCCCCGCCTTTTCCAATATGAGCATGAGCACCCGGAGCCCGTCGCTCTTTTCGCACACAAAGTAGTCGCGCTGGAGGAGGAGCGTGTTGAGGTGGTCGCGGCAGAACAGCACCGGCTGCGAACCGGCAAACAGACCGGTGTTCGGGGGGCGTTGTGTGAGGTGGGCAATGTTGCGCTTGAGTTCGTGGACCACGTCGTCCGGAACCGGGTCGCCAGGGAGGGGCGGAGCGTCGCGGTCGGCCATGAGAAATGAGTAGGAAATATTGGGCAATGATTTAGAGAGCTTTACAACCACGCGTCTGCCGCAGGCGCGGCAGGGGCGTTTGCGGGGGGGGCGGCAGGGGCGTTTGCAGGGGCGGCGGCAATGGCCGGGACGCTTGCCGTCTCGGGAAGAGCGCCGGGAGCGGCGCCCGCGGCCCCGGCAGCGCCAGCAGCGCCAGCAGCGCCAGCAGCGCCAGCAGCGCCAGCAGCGCCAGCCTTGTCGTCCCCGTCCTTGTGCTCGCCCTGGCGGTACTTGTACACCGTCCAGTCAAACACATAGTCATACCGGTACTCCTCCCGAAGGAACAAGTCCCGGAACAACCGTCTCAAGAAAACATAGTCCGGCTTGTCTTCAAAACGCAAGCCACGGGTGTAGTTCAAGTAGTGGACAAACTCCACCGGAAGGCCACGGGCAAGGATCTCGGCCGGCGACGTGATCTTCTTCTCCATGATCCGGTCGTACTTCTGTCTCTTGGTGGCCGCCTTGAGTCCCTGCCACGGAAGACTCCCCTTGCAAAAGTAAATCAACACGTATCCCAACAGCTCGAGATCGTCGCGCCGACTCTGCTCGATCCCAAGGTGGGTGTTGATCGACGCGTACCGCGCCGTGCCCGTGAGGTTCTTGTTCTCGCGGTACGGAATGTGGAGGTGGGTCCGCGGGTCCCGGTACTTCTTGGCAAGCCCAAAGTCAATCACATTCACCTGCAGTCCGCGGCGACCAATGCCCATAAGAAAGTTGTCGGGCTTGATGTCGCGGTGGATAAAGCACCGCGCGTGGATGTACTCGATCCGACAGAGAAGCTGGTCCGCGAGGAGAAGCACCGTCTTGTACAGAAACCGGCGGTTGCAGTAGTTGAAGAGGTCCTCGAGCGACGGGCCAAGGAGGTCGATCACCATCGCGTTGTAGTCGCACTCGGTGCCAAACCACCGCACAAACGGGATACCCACGCCGCCGCTGAGGGCCTTGTACACCTTGGCCTCGTATTCCAACTGCGGGTGTTTGGCGCGCACGTTTTCGAGCTTGATCGCCACCTCCTCGCCGCTGATGATGTTGGTGCCGAGGTAGATGTCGCCAAAGGAACCGCTGCCGATCTTGCGACCGATGCGGTATTTGCGACCCACGCGGAGATCCATGAGGATGGGGGGTGAACGTGCAAGGGGGAAGGGGGAAGAGAGGCGGGGGCGATGGCGGGAAATCGGGTACAAAAGAAAGGCGGAGGTGCGGCTGGGTCACGTGGTGGTGCACGTGATGCGACCGCACCCGGACCAGCGGTGGGTCTGGCGGTGGATCTGGCGGTGGGTCTGGCGGTGGTGTGAATTGGACACTGGCGTGAGCCTGCTAGTGGTGTGGACATGACACTGTCGTGAACCTGGCACCAACACGGACCCCACCCCAACATGTACACTCCACACAAACTCTACAACACCGACTTGGACTTCCCACGCACCACCATGTCGATAAGCGTGTGGGCCACACTGCCGGCAAACGGCAAGGACACATCCCCACCCACATCGCCCTCAAGCAAGCGCTTCAACTCAGCCACATCAAACCACCGGGCCTCGGCCAACTCCGCATCGTGATCCAACAGCACCTTTTCGTTCTCTCCGTTCCACTCCACCTCGCACACGCACCCCACCATGAGGTTGGCCGGGTAGGGCCACGGCTGGGTGACCTCGATACGCACGCTGCTGCCCACCACCCCCGTCTCCTCCCAGCACTCGCGGCGCACTGCCGCCTCCACGCTCTCGCCGGGCTCCATGAACCCCGCAATGCACAGAAACATCCGCAGCATGCCCGGCACGTCGGCCCACCGCTTGCTGCGACCAAGAAGCACCTTGGAGCGGTCGGCCGACACCACCGCCGTGATGATCACCGCGTCGGTGCGCGGGAAGCTGACGTTGTTCACCTTGATGCGCTGAGCACCGCACGCCGGCCGGTCTCCCTCCATTGCCTTGTTGGTGCACTGGAGCTTGGTTCCGCCGTGGATCGGAATCACCGCCGACCCACACCCCGGGCAAAACCGGTTCTTGTGGAGCCAGTCCATGTACATCATGGCGTGGCTTGCAAGCGACGCCGACCAGTTGCTGAGCCGGAACACGTCGCGGCGGTCGGAAAGAACCTTGGGCTCGCCCCCACACGCCTCCACCACCAGCGTGTACTCACTGGTGGCCAGGTCGTAGTTGACAGCAAAGTACGGAACCCCAAAGTACCGGTCCTTGTACGCAATGTGGCTGCCTGCTCGCTTCCACCCCACACTCTCGTCCCTCAACCCAAGAAAGACAATTGTGGGCTTGTCCGTGCGGATATCGACACTGGCCGCCTCCTCGTCGTCCCGCCACCGCTGGAGCACCTCCGAGAGACGCGGGTTCACCGCCACCAGGATATCCTCGTCCTGGGCAAACGCCACCGGCGCGTTGCGGTTCAAGAGCAACACCCGGGTCAGCGGGTGGAGCGCTGCCTGCGAGAGAAACGCAGGGTCTTCCCGGAGAAACAGCACACGGTTCACGCTCTCGTGGCCAAAGAAAATCGTATCGGACGCCATGGAGCTGGTGAAGAGCGCGCGGTGGGAGGTGGCTCGCCGGAGAAGGTGTGGGAGGATGCGCATTACTCAGCGGCGTGCGGGGACAACCAGCGGACCAACGGACGTCACGAATGGAGCGCGAGCAAAAACCCCGGCCGGGCACGAGCCCGGTGTCGGTGCAGCGCCGGTCTCCGCCGCGTCCGCCGCAGCCAGGCCGCGCGGCAGCGCCAGGTCGAGGGTGTGCTTATCGCGCCTGATCGGGCTGGTGCACGATGTGCCCGATAAGGAAATGCCGGATATGGCAACACACTGCGCTTGCCTTGTTGGGCGGGACGGCGCGCCTGGGCGGGACGGCGCACCTGGGCGGGTACTGGCGGCGGGTGGGCCCGCCAGGGTATAAGTACGCCCGCGGTTTGCGCTCGACGCTGCTCCCCACTTCTTCCCGTACAATGCCAATTGGATTCATCCGCCGCACCATCCGCCGTGTTCTCAACAGCCGCAACGCCAGCCCGCCGGTGCACACGCAGCCCGTGGGGGAACCGGTTCCCGGCGTGGAGCCGGTGCCCGCAGACCTGCCGTCTGTGGAGACACCTGCTGCCGAGACACCGGCGGCCGAGGAGCCGGCGGCCGGTGTCCCTGCCGAGCCCCGCGGTGTCCGCCGGTTGTTTTCCTCTGGCGGCAAGAACTAGGTTCTGTAGTTGCTAATCCACGATACACAGCGAGCTGGCCCAGCCGCGCGGCTGCCCGTCCGCTCAACCACTCACTGCCCCCGGTGGGCATACACGTAGCTCTGCACAAGCCCGCGCCAGTGGGACCACGCTGCAAGCACCACCAAGACATGGAACACCTGGTGCAGGTTGCCAAAGTAGTCGAACCGGCCCGGCAGCCGCTTCTCAGGCACCCGCACCGCATACAAGGCGGCTCCCCCAATGTATCCAACCGCCTCCAACAAAACATGGCCAATGCCCCCCCGCTTCCACGCCTCGTCCACTCCGTAAACCACCACCCCGGTCACCACCGGCACCACGGCCGAAAGACCAAAGGCCACAAACATGGCCGCACGGGTGGAGCGCCACGCCGGCTCGCGGAAACGACGGTCCACGCTCACCCCGAAACACCCCACGCCCAACACCAGCACCATGGCAAGAAAGGCGGTGCGGAGCACCGAGTGGTCCTGGAAGGAGTAGTGAATGATTCCCACCATCAGAGTCAGGATGAGCACCACAATGCCCACGTAGTCGAGCATGTTGAAGGCCACAGCCACGGGGTGCAGATGACACTTGCAGGTGTGGAAGGTTGCACTGGCCAGAAGACAGGTGGCCGCACCTACGAGAAAGAGACGGATGTACCAGCGGTCCGTGCCGGTGGTGGTGGGGAACACCGGAACAAGATACTCCACCGGCACAAGCAAGGCCGCAGCCACCAACAACCCAGGCACAAGATGGGTGTAGATGTTCACCGACTCGTTGTGGAGATACGTGAGCGAGCGAAGACACTGGCGGTAGCTGTTGGTGGGAGGAACATAGCCGTGGAGAATGTACTCGTTGTCCCTCATCCACGCCGGCAACTGGGAATACGACAACAAGCCTCGGGGGTCCTCCGGACCAGACACAGGCGTCTCCACCAACCGAGCCGTCTCCAGGGGACTTCTGCGCGAAAGAGTCATGGCGTTGGAGGTGCCGTGTGGTTTGTTGGGGTGCATGTGTCTGCAGGCACCTGCACCTGGCTGCAGCCTGTCATCTCCATGCACATCGCTTTTCTCCACCCTGACCTTGGCATTGGCGGGGCCGAGCGGCTCGTGGTGGACGCTGCGGTGGGACTCCAGGAGCTCGGACACAAGGTGTCTGTGTACACCTCGCACTGCGACCCGCTGCACTGCTTTGACGAGGTGCTGAGCGGCGAGGTGGCGGTGGCGGTGGCAGGCGACTGGTTGCCCACCCACGTCCTTGGGCGGTTTGCCGTGGTGTGTGCCATTGTGCGCCAGTTGTGGCTTGTGTTGTGGATGACGGTGAGCGGGCGCTTGTGGGCGTACGACGTGCTTGTGGTGGACCAGCTCCTGGTGTGCATGCCGGTGCTCAAGTTCTTTGTTCCCAACACGCTTCTTGTGTTCTACGGCCATTTCCCGGACCGCCACTTGGCCCGCCGCGACCTGGTGTTGCGTCAGGTGTACCGGGCTCCCTTTGACTGGTTGGAGGGAGGCACCACGGCCTTGGCCGACCGGGTGGTGGTCAATTCCGAGTTCACCAAGGGCGTGTTCCATGAAACGTTTCCCTGGCTCCAGGGCACCGGGTTGGAGGTGATCTATCCCTGTGTGGGGAAGGCGGCCGAGAAGCTGAAGAGCGACTCGCTGCCGGTTCTCACCAGCAAGCCCTTCTTTCTTTCGGTGAATCGGTTCGAGTCGGCCAAGAACGTGGAGTTGGCGATCCGGGCGTTTGCCGCGGCCCGTCTTCCCTGCCGGCTTGTGGTTGCCGGTGGCTACGACGTGCGCAATGCCGAAAACAAGGCAAACCTCGAGCATCTTGAGGGGGTGTGTCGGGAGCTTCTGCTCGGCCACGCGGTGGTCCGGGGTCCGGTGCTTGCGCTTCCGCAAGACACGGTGGTGGTGTTTCTTCCGTCCGTGGCGCTGCTGCTCAAGGCGGAGTTGATGGCTAAGGCCGTGGCGGTGTTGTACACGCCGCTGCGCGAGCACTTTGGTATTGTTCCGTTGGAGGCCATGCAGGCCGGCACGCCGGTGGTGGCTGTCAACAGTGGTGGGCCCTTGGAGACCGTGGTGGATGGAGAAACCGGCTGGTTGGTGGCTCCACAGGAGGACCTGTGGGCCGAGGCAATGGGCAAGGCGTGGGCCAAGCGTGGAGACCACAAGATGGGCAGGGCTGGGAAGGCGCGGGTGGAGGAGAAGTTTAGCCGGGCCGCCATGGCCAAGGCGTTGGAGAAGGTGGTGACGACAGTGCCGGAGAGAAAGTTCAACTGGACTCCGGTGGTGATTCTCGGGGCGGTGACCGCCTACCGGTGGGTCAGGGGCTAGGTTCTAGAGAGCGGTTGGGAGTGCTTGTCGCCTGGGGTTGTGTATAGTGGATGGTGACATTGTCAAGGCGGTTTGTCAGGTGACATTGTCACGGCAACACGCTACTCTCCAGTTCCCCCAGTCTCCCCCTTCACCTCACCACAAACCCAACCAGGGCTCCACAATCCCTAGCTTTCTAATCCCCAACACGGTCTTTTCCCATCACCGCCAATATCTCATCTCCACACACCTCCATCTTCCATGTCTCGACAAGACTACATTGCCCGCACGCGCTACAGCAACGATCTCCCGCCGCCGCCCGCTGCGCCCCGGTCGTCGGACTACTCCCTGCTCCCCCCCTCCATTCTCGGGTCGGTGTCGTCCCCCGCCCTTCTTCTGCTGCGTTTCCGCAAGGAACACTTCCACCTGCTTGTCACCACGCTTTCGCCGTCGCTCGGCATGCCGCTCTCGCCCTCTCCCCTCACCTCCTCCGACCCCTTGGAACCGGCGGACCGTGCGCTTCTCCGCCAGCCCGGTGCCGGCACCACGGCTAAGGGCGACCCCGGTGTCCTGTTCCTTCGCCGCACCGAGTACATCATCGAGAGCCGGCTCCGTGGTCCCACCAACACCACCACCGCTTCCACGGACGACGCCACCGATCCCGACTCGGTGGTGGCTGGTGTGGAGCTGACGTTTGTTGCGCCCGACCTTGCGGCGCTCCGGCACCCGCGCAAGCGTTCCCGCAAGGCGGTCCGTTCGTGGGCACTCTTCCCGGACGTGCTGCTGTTGGACCAGCGGTACATGGCGGTGCGGTTTGTTGGCAGTGCTGCGGTTCTGCGGCCCACCAACGCGGCCACCGCCGAGATCCTCCCCACCGCCGTGTTCCGGCCGCGCAACACCGATGCCGGCGAGTGGGTGAGTTTGTACTCCTCCACCGGAGGGCATGCGGACGTGCTTGCGGAACAGCAGAGCGGTGTTGTTCTGGGCAAGGTGCACGGGTACAAGCGGGTGCGTGACTACGATCTCCAGTTCAGCACGCCGCTGAGATTGGAGGAGCTTGCTGTGAGTTTGAATGATGACGGCACGGCGGCGTATCTCCCGGTCGGGAGCACTCTCCGGTTGTCCACCAGACGCGTGCCGCCTGGGAGCGAGGACGTGGTGAGAGAAAACACTGTGGAGCAGTTGGCGGTGGAGTACGTGGCTGCCACTGTGGAGGAAGAGCGCCAGAGAGACGAAGAGCGGAGTGTCTACGACCCGTTGGAGTATGGCGGAGAGGAGTAGCTGGACACACTGCTCCTGCCACCAGCCACCCGGCCACAAGTCACTCGACCACAAGCCACCCAGCTCGTAACCACCAACCTACAACGCGTTTCCCCGCTCCAACAGCCGTCCATAAGTCACGGGATTTCCGTTTCCCAAGCCCTAAGAATCCGCTGTGCCCTAAGAACCCACAAAGTGCGGAGAATCCACCAAGCACTCACACACACGGCTGGGTCTCTGCCCTAACACCACTCACCCCAGCAGTCCCCCCCTCAGT
>JAJLZO010000271.1:0-11334 GCA_030572215.1 Limtongozyma cylindracea
CAACTCCACACCCCATCCCACCGCATCGCCCTGCACCTCACTTTTCATGCACCCGTTTCTCGACCTGGAGCGGTTCACCGACTGCCTGGAGTTCATCAACGCGCTCAACGAGTGCCACCAGCGGCCGTTCAGCGAGAAGATGATGGGCGTGTGCAACGTGGAAAAGGAACAGCTCTCGGCGTGTCTCCACGCCGTGCGGCTCGCCCAGATCCGCGTCAAGATCGAGGCCGGCAAGGAGAAGCGCCGCGCCATGGAGGCCAAGTGGAAGGAGAGCCGCGAGGAAGCCTACGGCAAGGACGAGTGGTTGAAGGAGGTGGTCGGGGGCCGCTAGTGCCCGGTAGCTGTACATACAAACATGACGTCACGTCGCGCACCCCTGGTCCGCCGCGACCCTGGTCCGCCGCCCGCCGCGGGTGACGTCACCACGGGGCCACGTGCCACGGCCCGTCCCGGCAGCCCCGGCAGCCCTGGACCTCTTCCCACGCCCCCCCCTCTTCTTCCCGCGCCTCCGCCAAGTCATCTCCATTATCCAATCCAACGCCGCCCTGCACACACGCCCCTCCTTATGCCGTGGATCGGGGTCTACCGTGCGCTCTACGACTACGCGCCACAGTCGCCGGAGGAGATCCCCCTCGTGGAGGGCGACTTGTTGTACCTCCTCGAGACCTCCGAGACGGATGACTGGTGGACCGTGAAGAAACACGCTGCTGCCGACAGCGACAGCGACGAGCCCACCGGGTTGGTGCCGCGCACCTACATCGAGCCGGCCGCCGCCTCCGAGCAGCGGGTGGCGTTGTTTGACTACGACCGCCAGACGGACGAGGAATTGACGTTTGCCGAGGGCGAGGTGTTTGACGTGTACGACGTGGACGGCGACTGGGTGTTGGCCGGCAAGGGCAAGGAGTACGGGTTTGTGCCCGGCAACTACCTCGGCGAGAAGGCCCCGGCCGCAGCAGCAGCCCCCGTGGTCACCCCCGTGGCGGCCCCCGCTGCAGCTCCGGCCGCGGCCCCCGCCACGGCTCCGATCTCGGCGTTTGCACCCCCGCCCGTCCACCGGGACCGGGCTGCCTTGAGCGAAAGCCCGCCGCCGAGTCTCCCGAACCGGCCCAGCTCCACGGCCCCCAACCTCCCGAACCGGCCCGAGGCAGAGACACCGCCTCCCGCCCTCCCCGGCCGGCCCAGCTCCACCGGACCCCCCACTCCCAGCAAGGACTACTACGACCCCCCCCCGCCAGCGCTTCCCAGCCGTCCCGGCGCCAGCGCCCCGCCGCGGGCCCACTCCCCCGTTTCCTTCTCCTGGAAGATCAACGAGATCGACAAACGCAAGAAGCGCCCGGTCACGCTCTCGGCCTCCGACGGAACCATCACGCTTGAGTTTGCCAAAAAGACCGAGACCTACGACGCCGCGCAGCTTGCCAACGTCACGCTGGAAAAACGCCACGTCTTTATCGACTTCCGGCTGCCCAAGACCCTGTACGAGCTCCACGCCGGCGAACAGGCCGTGGCCGAAGCCATTGTCGCCGTGCTCAGCGAGATGAAGGGCGCTGCGTCCTCCTCCTCGCTCCGCGAAGTGGCGGCGGCCGCGTCGTCGCGCGACAGCGTGATGGTGGGCCACGTGCTTTTCGACTTCAACGCCCAGCTGGCCGACGAGCTCACGGTGGTGGCCGGCCAGCAGGTGTACATCGTGGACGACCGCAAGCTGAAGGAGTGGTGGCTTGTGCGCGACCCCGACACCCACCGCAGCGGCGTGGTGCCGCTGGAGTACATCGAGAAGCGCGGTCTGCGCACGCTTGCCAAGTTGACCAACCAGCCCGTGGAGGGTGCCGGCCGCACCAAGGAGAAGCGGCGCATCAGCACGATTTTGAGCCCCAAGAAGAAGAAGAGCGGCAAGGAGCCCAGCGACTCCGGGGCCAAGAGCCGGCGCGAGCAGTTGCGGGCCAAGGACCGGGCCAAGCGCCAGGGCCCCAACCTGGACCGCACGCGCACGTGGATCGACTCCAGCGGCACCTTCAAGGTGGAGGCTGAGTTCTTGGGGTACACCGGAGGCAAGGTCCAGCTCCACAAGGAGAACGGCGTGAAGATTGGTGTTGCTGCCGACAAGCTCTCGCTCGAGGACTTGGAGTTTGTCGAGGCCCAGACGGGCGTGGATCTTTCGCGCTTCAAGACGGGCGCGGCCGAGAAGGACCGGGCTGCCGACGAGCGCATGCGCAAGCAGAGGGAGCGCAACCACGCCCAGAAGCAGGAGCGGGAACGGGCCCGTGACCGCGAGCACGACATGAGACGCAGCGAGCGCGAGCGCGAGGAGGAGGAGGCGTACGAGCGCCAGCGCCGGCGGGCGGAGCGGGACGAGGCGGAGCGGCACGAGCGGGACGAGCGGCGGGCGGAGCGGGAACGGCGCGAGCGGACCGAGCGCGACAGCCGCCACCACACGCCCTCGGCGCCCCCGACGCCCTCCAAGTCTCCGGGCTACGACTGGTTCGACTTTTTCCTTTCGTGCGGCGTGGACGTGGACCGGTGCCAGAGATACACCCTTTCGTTTGAACGCGAGGAGATGCTGGAGGCCAACTTGGACGGCGTCCAGGCAGGGCTTCTCCGGACCTTGGGGTTCCGCGAGGGCGACATTCTCCGTGTGATGAAGACCTTGGACGCGCGGTTTGGCCGCACCGGTGCTGCCCAGCCGGACGCCATGCCGGCCACACCGGGATTGTTCACGGGCGCCGACGGTGCCTTGACCAACAACCTGGCGTTGGCGGCGCCCAAGATCGAGTCCAACACCTTGCCTCTGCCGAACAAGAAGGACGAGGATGCCTGGGCAATCACCAGTGCTGCGGCTGCCCAGGCACCGGCCCAGGCACCGGCGCAGTTTACGGGGCTGATGCAGGACTTGTTGGACATCGAGGTGGCCAAGCCGTCGGAACCGGCCAAGGTGTTGCAGCCCGCCAAGGCACTGCCGCCGCTGGTTGCCGACCCGCGGGTGCAGTTGACCAACAGCGAGCCGGTGGCGCCTGCTGCGGCTGCTCCTCCGCCAGTGGTGCCTGCTGCGGTGGCACCTCCACCGGTGGCGCCTCCGCCGGTGCCGACTGCCGCCAAGCCCCAGTTCACGGGTGGCTACATTCTCTCGGACAATGGCTACGTGACGGCGCAGCCGACGGGCTACGTGACGGCACAGCCGACAGGCATCATGACGGCGCAGCCGACCGGGTTCATCCAGATCCAGCCAACGGGCTTTATTCCTGTCCAGCCGACCGGGTTTGTGTCGATCCAACCGACCGGGTTCATGCCCATCCAGCAGACCGGGTTGGTGGCGGTCAAGACGGGCGGAGCCTTGATGCCTATCCAGCGCACGGGCACGCAGGGGTTGGTGCCGTTGCAAAAGACGGGCCAGCAGGTGCCCATGGCAATGCCTGCGACTTCGTTTGGCCAGATGCCGACGACGTCGTTCGGCGGGCCCAGCTTGATGCCCATGGGCACGGCTCTTACTGGCGGGTCTCAGCCGTTTGTTGCTGCTGCCACCGGCACCGTCCCCCAGACGTCGTTTGGAGTGACTCCCCAGGCGTCGTTTGGAGTGACTCCCCAGACGTCGTTTGGAGCAGCTCCCCAGACATCCTTCGGCGCTGCACCGGCCACGTCGTTTGGTGCCATGCCCGCCACGTCGTTCGGCGCCGCACCCGGGCTGTTTGTCCCCCAGAGCACCTTTGGCCAGGTGCTCGTGCAGCAGCGCACCGGTCTGTACCCCGCTGCCGCTCCTCCACAGATGGCTGCCGTGACCGGCATGTTCCAGGACATGTCCATGCAGAGCTCCGCACCCCAGCCCTCGTTTGGCGCCGCACCCCCCGCGTCGTTTGGCGCCGCACCCACCACGTCGTTTGGCCCTTATGCCGCGCCGTCGCTCCAGTCGCAGCCCACCGGCACCGGGTTCGGCAACACGCCCCCGATCCAGAGCCACCCCACCGGGATGGGCTTTGGCAACGCTCCCCTTGCCCAGCAGCCCACAGGCCGCCGCGCCAACCTCCTGGCCGCCACCGCCGACAACCCGTTCGGGTTCTAGACGCGCCGTGCGCCCGATTAGGCAATGCCACTTGTTTCCGTTTGCAGCAACGCCGGTTCCGCACTGTGGCGTGCGTACACCGCAGTCACGTTGCTGTCATTGCCAGCCTCATTCCCCATGCCAGCTCTTTCGCGCAAGGTGTGTGTGGTTGGCGGCCGGCTGGTGGGCAAGCTGCTGCTCACGCTCCAGTTCTGCGAGGAGCGGTTTGTGGACCAGTACTACCCCACCATTGAGAACGAGTTTCTGAAGGAGCTCCGGTTCCGCGACACCGACTACTGCATCGAGATCATTGACACCGCTGGCCAGGACGAGTTGAGCATCATGAACCAGAAGCACCTTGTGGGTGTGCACGGCTATGTCTTGGTGTATCTGATCACGCTGCGGCTGCTGTTCGACGTGGTGAGTGCGGTGCGCGACAAGATCCTCAACTCCACCGGCACCAACTCCGTGCCGATGGTGCTTGTGGGCAACAAGACGGACTTGGAGGAGAGCCGGCAGGTGGAGTATGCCGAGGGCGAGGCCTTGGCCAAGGAGTTTGGCTGTGCGTTTGTGGAGACAAGCGCTAAGCTCGGCGGGAATGTGGCCGAGGCGTTCGACAAGTTGGTGGCGGAGGTGGAGGGCGTGAAGGGAGCGGTGGAGAAGGACGCCGCGTGTGTGGTGATGTAGAGCGGCCCTGCCATGCCGGGACAATCCCAGCGCTGTCATTTTTATCATTAGAAGTGTTTCTCCAGGCTCGCTTCCATGCAGCCGCATGCATGGAACCGTTGCACGCAAATCGCCAGGGCATCGGCGCGAGCCATCGTATAGACACCCCGCGCAATGGCAACCGTTTTGGTGAGCCACCTCACGCTCCTGGCGGCCCCGCGCCGGGGATTCCGCCGGAGCAGCACCACCCCCATCCTCCACGACGTGCTGATCCGGTTTGCCCCCGGCACCGTTACCGCCATCATGGGCGGCCTGGGTCTGGGCAAGACCACGTTGCTCACTGCCGTGGCAGGGAAGAGCCCTGCCAGCATCCGCCGCGAAGGCACCATCTCCTACAACGGAAGCACCAGTGTCGAGGCCGTTCCCCACGCGCTTGTGGTCCAGCAGGACTTTCTTGTCCCGCTCCTTACCGTCCGCGAGACTCTCACGTACGCTGCGGCGTTGAGGCTTCCCTCCACACCCGCTCCCGACCGCGCCGTGCTTGTGGAGTCGGTGCTAATCACCTTGGGTCTTGCCGACTGCGCCGACACCCGGATCGGCGACTCCACCCACCGCGGCGTGTCGGGTGGCGAGCGGCGCCGTGTGCTGGTGGCCATCCAGCTCTTGGCCGACCCGCAGATGCTTGTGTTGGACGAGCCCACCACCGGGTTGGATGCCCACAGCGCCTTGTTGCTTGTGCAGACGTTGCGGCGGTTGGCGCGCAACAGCGGCCGCACCGTGGTGCTCCTGATCCACCAGCCCCGCAGCGATATTCTCTTTGAGTTTGACAACGTCTGCTTGCTCACAAGAGGACGGCCCATGTACGTGGGCCCCACGGCAGAGATGGTGCCGTGGTTGGAGGGGTTGGGCTCGTGGAAGTGTCCCCGCGGCGAGAACCCTGCCGACTGGGCCGTGGACTTGACCAGCGTGGACCTACGCAGCGAGGCTTTGCAGCAGGAGAGCGAGCGGCGGGTGAGGGAGATCGGCCGGCAGTGGAGAGAGCGCGAGGAAACAGGACAGGAAAAGGCAGACACCAGGAGAGTGCCAGCAGACAGGGCAGAGACCCCGAGCCCTTCCCCTGCCCCCCGCCTCGCCAAGTTCACCACCCGGCTCCGCACACAGGCAGCACGCACAGCCCTCCTCTCTTTCCGCGACACCAAGCTCTTCTGGCTGCTCATTCTCGAAGCTACTCTCGTGGCGGTGGCCACCGGGTGGATCTTCTACTCGCCCGGGCACAGCGTGCGGGGCATCCGCACCACGGCCGGCGCGCTCTACACCGCGGCCGCGCTCCAGGGCTATCTCGTGCTCATCTTTGAGTGTTTCCGCCTCACGACGGAAATCCGTGGGTTTGACCGCGAACGCGCAGACGGGTGCATGCTGGCGGCCGAGTGGATCATCGGCCGGCGTCTCGGCAAGCTTGCGAGCGAAGACATAGTCATGCCGCTTGCCTTTCTGGTGATCTCGTACTTCATGTACGGTCTTTCCCGGACCGCGTCCCAGTTCTTTGTGTACTTTGCAGTGCAGGTGCTCATGTACCAGACACTGGTGGGCACGGCCACCCTCTGCGTGCTGCTTCTGCGCAACTTTGCTCTCCTGCTGATGTTGGGCAACATGAACTTCACCTTCCAGCTGATGACCTCTGGTTTCTTTGTCCTGGCCCAGGTGATGCCTGTGTACGTGCGCTGGATCAAGTATCTCATGTGTGCGTGGTATGGGTTTGGAGCCTTGCTCTCGAACCAGTTCAGCAACTACACCGGCGACTGCCCCTACACCGACCCCTCGCTTTGCTCTGCATACCACGGACCCGCCATCATCAAGAGCTACGGCTTGTATGTGCACTGGCGGACCGTGCCCTTGTGTGCGCTTCTCGGGGTGGTGGTGTTTGTAAACGTGGCGGCAGGCTTGGTGCTCTGGTTGCGGCCGGTGAGTGTGAGCATGGCCAGACTGCGGGCTGCCCGGGTGGGGACGGCCAAGCCCACCGAGGAGCTTGTGGAGAGCGCACACCACGTGGAGCAGTTCCCCGTCCACGTGCACGGTGTGTCGTTGGCCGTGGCCACGCGGCACTTGCGCAGCGTCTCCACCAAACACATCCTCAGCTCCATCTCCGCCGACTTTATTCCCAACGGAGTCAACGCGGTGATGGGGCCCAGTGGCTGTGGCAAGCTGCTGCTCCTCAACTTGATTGCCGGCCGTCTCGACAACAGCGTGCGCACCACCTACCGGCTCGAGGGCAAGGTGGCGATTGGAGACATGCACATCCATCGGCTGGTGCTTCGGTCAGTGTGCGCCTACGTCTCCCAGGACGACGACTCGCTTCTCGACGCCTTGACGGTGCAGGAAACCTTGACCCACGCAGCTGCGTTGCGGCTTGCCACCACCCACACCCGGCCACAGCAGCGGGCGATCGTGGAGCAGTTGCTTACCCGGCTCGGACTCACCGAGTGCCGCCACACCCCCATTGGCAGCGAGTTTCTCCGCGGGATCAGCGGTGGCGAGAAGCGGCGAGTGCTGATTGCAGTGCAGCTTCTCACCCAGCCGCGGATTCTTCTTCTTGACGAGCCCACCAGTGGTCTTGACGCTTTCACGGCCCGGAGCATTCTCCAGGTGCTTGCCCAGTTGGCGCACGAGGGCACCACGGTGATTCTCCTGATCCACCAGCCGCGGTACGAGTTGTTCCGGCAGTTTAGTCGCGTTTTGTTGCTTGCCCAGGGACGCACCGTCTTCTGCGGCACTCCGCCTGAGATGGAGGCCCACTTGGGCAAGCTCGGACACACGTGCCCCCCGTTGACCAACGTGGCAGACTTTGTCTTGGACTTGGTGAGCATCAACCTGACCAGCCCCGAGGAGATGGCGCTGAGCGCTGCCCGGGTGCTGGAGCTCACGGAGGCGTGGAGTCCAGACACCCGCTCGCCACTGGAGCTCCGCGAGATCTCCTCGCCGCTGGAGCTCGGGGCGCTCGCGCGTACGCCAGCTCCGTTTTCACACGCTCTTCCGATCCTCCTTGTGCGCGCGTACCAGCTGACGTTTCGCCAGCCGGCCATTGTGTCGGCCCGGATAGCCCAGCTGGCCGGAATCGGGGTTATTCTCGCCTTGTTCTGGGCACCGCTCCACCACAACCAGGTGCTGATCCAGCTGCGGCTCGGGCTTGTACAGCAAGTCACCTCGCTCTACTTCATCGGCATGCTCAACAACGCCGACCTCTACCCCCGCTTCCGCAACGCCTTCTACGACGAATACCGCGACCGGGTGTACGGCAGCGCACCGTTTTTTGTCTGCTACACGGCGTGGGAGCTCCCGTTCGAGGTGTTCAGCGGCTTGGCGTACGCGGCGTTTCTTGTGTGGGTGATCGGGCTCCCCCGCACAGCACCGCTCTTTTTTGCCACCGCGTACACGGCGCTCGTGGTGATCAACTGCGGCGAGCTGGTGGGTGTGGTGTTTCTCCTGGTGTTTGAGCTGCCGGGGTTTGCCATCAACGTGATTCTGCTCGTGCTTCTGTTGGGAAGCATGATGGCCGGGTTGATGCTGTTGGACCTCAACATTGTCCTCAAGGCCATCAACTACGCCCTGCCCTTGTACTACGGCGTCATGGGCTTGTTGAACATGGTGTTTGATGGCGGCCAGCGGTTCACGTGCGACGCCGAACCGTGCCTCATGCCTAACGGCACCGCCGTGCTCGAGCTCTACGGATTGGTCCACTCGGTCCCGGTGTGCCTCGGTGCCCTTGCTGCCGTGTTGGTGGTGTACCGCACCGTGGCCTACGCCGCCATCAGGGTCCGCTTGCGGGTGGCTTGACCACCTCTGCGGTGCCACCGCGTCCTGCACCCAGTGCCACCGCGTCCTGCACCCAGTGCCACCGCGTCCTGCACCCAGTGCCACGCGCCAGCTCACAGCGTCTCCCACCACATGCCTCTTCTCAAGCGCAAGGAGCTGGCGGGGCCGGAGGCCGATGCTGACGGCACGCCGTACCGGTACATGGTGGTGGTGGATGCAGGGTCCAAGGGCTCGCGTATTTATGTGTACGCCTGGTTGGAGAACGGAACCAAGGGTCTGTGGAGCTCGGTGGATGCTGGCGACAGCGACGACAGTGACGACGAGGACAGCCACGGGGACCACTCCAAGCAGGGGCTTTCGCGTCCGGCCACATACACCATCCACTCCAAGGCAGACTGGCACAAGTCGATCAAGCCGGGGCTCGCCCACACGCCGGTGGACTCTGTTTCCAAGTACCTCCATCCGCTCCTCAAACGGGCCAAGAAGGTGGTGCCGGCACGGCTTCACAGCTCCACGCCCATCTACCTCCACGCCACGGGCGGGGTGCGGCTTCTTCCGCCCCAGGAACAGCAGGCGTTGTTGTACGAAACCTGCCGGGCGATCCGCGAGGACACGCAGTTCCAGCTCGGCGAGTGCAGCGAGCACATCACCGTGATTGATGGCGAGACGGAGGGCGTGTACGGCTGGCTTGCTGCCAACTATCTCCTCGACACCATCAACACGGAAACCACCACTGGGTTTCTCGACATGGGCGGAGCTTCGACGCAGATTGCGTTTGTTCCGCCGGCCAACGAGGCCCAGGAACACCAGCACGCCATGGTGAACGTGAACCTCGGGAACACCCTGCACGACGTGTACCTGGCGAGTTTTCTTGGGTTTGGTCTCAAGGAGGCCCGCGACAAGTACTTGCACAACGTCACCGGGGCGGATCCGTGCACACCCAAGGACACGCCCAAGAAGTACCGGGACTCGGCTCTTGTGCCGGCCGGCAACTACACGCAGTGCATGTCCACGCTTTTCCCGTTGCTTGACTCCAACTCCACGCAGTGCGACGTGCACGCCAATATTCTGACTTGCATGGTGGACGACTTGTTCCCGCTGTTTGACGCCAGCACCGCGCGGTTTGTTGGTGTGAGTGGATACTTCCACACCATTTTCGAGCTCATGGGCGCCAGTGCGCCCCTGGGAGTGTTTGACGCAGCGTACGACTACGACAGCGTGGCGGCCCAGGCGGCCAAGGTGTGCAACGCTCCGTGGGGCGAGTTGGCCGCCACCAAGGTGGACAAGGACAAGCTTGCCGACTTGTGTTTCCGCTCCACGTGGGTCTTGAGTGTCCTCCACTCGGGCTTGGGGCTTCCTCACTACGACACGGAAAACAAGGGCATGAGCGGGTTGCTGTTGGTGGAGAGCATCCACGGCCACCACTTTAGCTGGACCTTGGGTCGGGCGGTCTTGTACCAGGCCAGTGAGCAGCATGGCCGGTCGGTGGGCTACACCGTGAACGGGACGTTTGTTCCGGGCGGCGGTGCAGACCGCGAGAGCCCCGCACAGGAGTCGTCGTGGCGCCCTCACCGGGGGTCCGGCGGCTTGATTCTTCTTGTGATGGTGTGCTGTGTGGGCTATCTTCTTGTGGGACGTGGGCGTCGCGAGCAGCTCAAGAACAGGGTCCGGCAGTTGGTGATGCCAGACAAGTACCGCCGCGTGGACGAGGAGCAGGTGGAGATGAACGACTTTATCATTTCCGACGACGAGATCGATGAGTCGTAGTGGTGAGTGGGGATATCGATTAAGCCGGGGAGTCGGTAGAGGGGGTTTGCCGAGTTACTGATTACACGTCTTGTTTAGCAGACAGCTTCTCTGCCTCTGCCTTGGCCTTGGCCTCGGCGGCGGCTCTCTTGCCCATGGTCATTCCCATCCACGCCATGGCGGGGACGATAAGGATAGAGAGGAACACCATCCACGCGAACAAGATGCCAAAGTCGCGCTTCACGTGTCCGTCCCACACGTCGCAGAGAATCACCCGGATGATGCCGCGCAACGGGTGGGCCGGAATTCCCCAGCCGTACTTGTAGAACCGCGGACACAATTCGATCGGCGCCAATACAATCAGAACGTTCATCATGACCCAGAACAAGAGCCAGAAGCCGATGATGGGGAAGTAGAACACGACTGCAACACACAAGACAACCTCGGTTGCCATGCCAAAGCACGCCATGCCCATGTAGAGTGCGAGGAACGTAAAGAGAAAGCCACCAGCCCCGTACTTGGTGTTGAAGTCGATCTTGAACGCGGCGCAGCAGCAGGTGAAAGAGAAGGAGCACACAAGGTACAGCACGTGCGCAGCCACCATGCGATAGAGAATGTAGTGGTGAGGCACCAACTTGGGGGCAAGCATCTGGTGCACGGGGGAGGTGAACAACAGGCCAAAGAAGGCGACAATGATGAGAAGCACCATGCCCACTGTCATGGGGGCAGCAAGAGTGTCGTTCACGAACGGATTGCCATCCTCGAGCACCGTGCTGATGGGCGTGGTGGCGAGTCTGAACAGGTTGGCCTGGGCAAGCACCAGCTTGTTGGCAATGAGCTTGTCCATGATGGCAGGGAAGAGCCCGTTCATGACGAGCTGAAGAGAGTAGAACGCGGGGAAGATGTATCCCGGGACGGTGGAAAAGTCGTTGGACGACTCCACGTACGCGAGCAACAAGCTGGAGGCGTTGAAGTCGCCGTCGTTGTTCTCGATGGCCGCGGCGAGCGACGCAGAGGCGTTCGCAGGGACGTACAAGGCACCCCACGAGCGTCTGTGGTGGACCCACTTCTGGACCGCCTCGTAG
>JAJLZO010000272.1:0-11234 GCA_030572215.1 Limtongozyma cylindracea
CCCGCGCCGCGGCCCGCCCACGCCCACGCCCACACCGCTCCGGCACGGCCCACGCTGCTGCAGCCTGTGCATCCGCCCAAGCGATGCATTTTTCCGTGACCGTACAGGGCGATAAATCACACCACCAGTCTTGGCGTGGCTGGAGGGAAACGCGGCCAAAAGTCAGCCGCGCCGTCTTCAGCCGTGCCAGCGCGGGCCGCCGTGGGCCCCGGTGCTGTCCGGCGTCCCGGGAGCCCGCAGCGTCTCCGTGCACGCCCGGCCGGCCGTATCGACCCCCGCACCCACCCCGCGGTCTTGTTCCCGCCTCGCGGCGCCGGAGATTGCCAACCCCACTTCGCCAAGCTTTTGCCGGCTTGCCCCACCCACCGTGTCACGTCAAGAGAAGGTCATCCCGCCACCCGTCCGATGCCCCACTCCAGACACGGCACCGTCGCCTGGCCGGAAGAGGGTGTGGCTGGGTGCGGAGGCAGCACGGCGGTATAAAAGGGCGGCGGGCGCCGGGAGCTCCACCGCTCGACACACCAACAGCCCGTCTGCCCACCACACCAACAGCCCCTATGTCCGACCACTCCAAGGAAGAAATCAACACGCAGCCCGGCGACGTGGCCAACATCACCCACACGCTCGAGGACAACACGCACTACGTGCAGCTCGGGACCCAGCGGTTCCGGCGCGAGGAGCTCCTCGCCGCGTTCGGCGGTGACTTCAACCCGGACGCGCTCCACAAGGCGCCGCCGCACCGCTTCGGCAACCCGGCGCCGCTCGGGCTCTCGGCGTTCGCGCTCACGACGTTTGTGCTCCTGATGTGCAACGCCCAGGCCATGGGCGTCACCACGCCCAACGTGACGGTGGGGCTCGCGTTCTTTTACGGCGGCGCGATCCAGCTCTTTGCCGGCATGTGGGAGCTTGCGGTGGAGAACACGTTCGGTGGCTGCGCGCTCCTGCTGTACGGCGGGTTCTGGATGCTGTGGGCCGCGATCCAGGTGGATGCGTTTGGCATCGTGCTGGCGTACGAGGGCAAGGGCGAGCAGTTGCAGGACGCGCTCGGCTTCTATCTCCTTGCGTGGACCATCTTCACCGTCATGCTCACGCTCTGCACCATGAAGTCCACGGTGGCCTTCTGCGCCTTGTTCTCGTCCTTGTCCATGACGTTCTTGTTGCTCACCATCGGCGAGTTCACCGGCAAGACCGGCGTGCACAGAGCCGGCGGTGTGTTTGGCGTCATCACCGCCTTCCTCGGGTGGTACAACGCGTATGCCGGTTTGGCCAACCCGCAGAACTCGTACGTGCGTGTGAAGGCCGTGTCCTTGTCCAGAGTTTAGTATCAATGAACCAACTAGTCCCTGCAGCGACGGATCCGGTGTTGGCGGGAGGAGCTGGGAGGCCCACGCTCCGGCAGCTGCACGCGGCGGGGCAGCCACGCCAGTGCCAGCAACACCAGTGCCAGCCACGCCAGTGCCAGCATCACCCCGGCGGCTCCCCCGCCCTTCTTAACCCCCGCGGACCGCCCGCCGCGGGTCACCCGTGCAACGCCCATTCCGGTGGCCCGGCCGGTTGCAAATCCCACGCCGTCTCCGTGTCCCGCCACACACCCGCTGCACGGGGTTGCTCACGCCCGCTGCCACGCGCCTTTCCCCACCATCACTCGTCTCCGTGGGTCCGGAGGGACGTGCAGCCAGATGCCTGCACGGACGCCGGCCGGCAGTGCTTCTGTGCGCAGTGTGGGCGGGCGGGCTGCAGCTGGGGGTCGGGGCTGCAGGAGGCTGCAGGGAGATGCGTCGGGGTGGATGGAAGGGGACGCAACACCCAGCGCCGACCCCGTGTCACTCGCGCCCGCACGTCCGGGTGTGGGGAAAGGCGTGGAATTTGTGGGCGGTTGCCAATGGCAGCGGCGTATAAGTAGGGCGGGGGCTGCGGTGGCCCCGGTGGAGTCCATCGAGCGGTTCTCTCTCACCACTCCCCCAGCAACCATATCTGCCTCATTGATGTCCTCTTCTGACAAGGTTGAAGTTCCCGTGCACCAGGAGGGCGGTGCGCCCGACCACTCGCACATTCCGTTGTCGGAGGTGCAGCACAGCTCGGGCGACTGCGTGGTGCTCGGCAACCAGCGGTTTCTCCGCAAAGACTTGGTGCGTGCGTTTGGCGGTGACGCCAACCCGGACTCGGTGCACCGCGCGCCCACGCGGACGTTCGGCAACCCGGCGCCGTTGGGGTTGTCGCTGTTTGCGGTGTGCTGCTTTGTGTTGCTGTGCATCAACGCCGGTGCCATGGGCATCACCATTCCGTCGGTGATGATTCTGTTCTGCTTCTTCTACGGCGGAATTGCCCAGTTTGTGGCGGGGATGTGGTTGTACGTGGCCGAGAACACGTTTGGTGCGACTGCGTTTGGCCTGTACGGGTGTTTCTGGTTCGGCTACGGCGCGATTCTCCTGCCCACGTTTGGCATTTCGGCTGCGTACGAGGGCCACGAGGAGCAGTTGAAGGACGCGATCGGCTTTTTCCTTCTTGGCTGGACCTTGTTCACGTTCATGAACCTCACGCTTGTGTTGAAGCTGACGCTTGCGTTTGCCCTGTTGTTCTTCTTCCTCTTCATGACCTTTTTGTTGCTCACGATTGGCCAGTTCACGGGCAAGGCAGGCGTCAACACCGCAGGCGGTGTGTTTGGCGTCATCACGCTGTTCATTCTGTTCTACAACGCGTACGCCGGTATTGCCAACCCGCAGAACTCCTTCATTGTGCTCAAGAGCTTCCCCTTGAGCCGTGAGGAGGTGTAATGCTTAGTTCAATCGAAAGTCTGGCTGCAGCCGTGCACGTGGTGTCTCGCCGGAGGGCTCTCGGCGGCTCTGGGCGGTCCCGCCGTGGTGCCCGCCGTGGTGCCCGCCGACCTCGTATAGACAGCACCGGCTAGCAACGGTGACTCGGAGTCTGCGCGTGCGGACGGCCTCTTGGCAGTTGCCTTTTTCGGCAGCTGCCCGTGCACGCCCACCACGCCGCGCACCGCCCCCACTGCTCCACCGCCCCCGCAGTCCCCCGCCGTGCACCGCCGCCCCTGCCACCGCCCAGCGCCTATCAGCACTATCGCGCCACACGGCCCGCAGCACGCCCCCCGGACGTAACTCCCCGAAACGGCAGCACATTATATCATCACCGAGCAGCGTGTTAGTAAAGGTGACACTATCTCCGAGGAGGCGCGTCATGCGTGCAGGACCATGCAGCCACAGTTCTTTTTCAGGGACGCGCGGCTAGCGAGCCCGGAGCCATAAAACCCTCCACACCGCCGCCCGGCCGCGCTGCTCGCAACCACCCGGTGCTGTTCCCCTGACACTCTCCCCGGAGCCCCGATGGTGTTTTTCAATCCCTTTTCTTCTCTGGCCGTCCTGGCCACCAAGGAAATCGCCCAGGTGGTGGACACGGTGCCTGCCGACTGCGCCATGGACTGCGGGCTGTGCGAGACAAGCTTCCCCAAGTCGCTCAAGATCGACGACGCTCCGCTTTGGAAGTCGACCAAGCCGTACCTGCTCCACTGCGTGGTGCCCACGGGCGAGACCGACTGGCCGCACGACGCCACGGGCACGTCGGGCACGTTGGCGCACGCGGTGGACAAGTGGGCCGGGAGCGGCGTGAAGGTGACGGTGCTGCTGTTGCCGCACGAGTACGACAGCGTGGCGCAGGGCGACGTGCTTCTTCTCCCGTGGTTTGTGTGGGTGCGGGACGTGGACACCGGGAACGTGGGCACGGTGTTGACGGAGGTGACGTCGGGCTTGGAGGCGGGGAAGCAGCCGCTGGAGATTGCCGTGTCGGCAGGACGTGTGGAGGTGTCGCCGTACACGCTGTACATTTTCCTCTGTCTGCACAAGACACGAGACAAGCGGTGCGGCGTGACGGCGCCGATCATGAAGAAGGAGTTTGACGCCCATCTCCGCGACTCGGGCCACTTGCGGGACTACGGCGACACGCGGCCCGGGGGCATTGATGTGAGTTTCATCAACCACGTGGGCGGCCACAAGTTCACGGCGAACGTGATGGTGTACAAGAAGAGCGGCGAGATGGTGTGGTATGCGCGGTGCGTGCCGCAGCACGTGGAGCAGATGTTGAAGTACACGGTGTTGCCGCCCAAGGGCCAGGTGTGGCCCGACCACGTGCGGTTGGTTCAGCGGAGCAGGGCTGTGGACTGGTGAGTATGGAGGCAGAGCCGAGAGTTCGGACCAAGGGTTTGGGCCGAGAGATACAGTTACAGGGTCCGGCCACCAGGCGGACCACACAATACACACTCCCTGTACCGATCGTAGACATTTGTTACTCTACCCGCAGGCGCCTAGAGACAGATCCGGTAGGAGGCGTAGCGCCCGGACGTCTCCAGCCGTCTGATGATCTTCACCACCTGGCCCCGTTTCAACCCAAAGTAGCGAGCCACCGGGTCCTCGCGCTGGATGCGCGGCAACTGCAGCTCCTTCAAACGATACCGCACAAGCAACTCGGCCTTCTCGTCGCTGCTCAAGCGGAGGTGGCGCGGCACCAACTCGTGGTGGGTGATGTTCACCACAAGGTCCAGTTCGCGGAAGATCTCGATGGTGGCCGGAGCCACCGTGGGGATAAGCTTCAAGGCCAGCGGCGTGATGCGTTCCTGGGAAATGAAGATGCCGGTGGAGAAGTTACGCTCCAGGATGTGGATGCAGAAGGCACGCATGGTCTTGATGCCGACGCTGGGCTCGTCGCAGAACTCCACCCACAACGACCCGAGCTCGGGGAACTTCTCAAGCGCCTCCGGCGTGGGCTGCGCCTGGAAACACATGAGCTTGCGCTGCGGCACGTTCATCAGGTCGCACACCTTGGCCCGGAACTCGTCGAGCAGAATCTCGAGCTCCTCCTTGGTGATGTAGTAGCCCCGGTCCCGCACCATCTCCTTCACCGTGCGGAACGACCGCCAGAGCCGCGAGATGCTGCGTTCAGATTCTTCCATTGCCGGGGAGGAGGGAGGAGCAGCGGGTGAAAAAATGGGACGCGGGACCGGCACGACCGTTGCAGCGGCAATGTTGCGGCCGTGCGTGCGCGTGCGTGTGCGTGCGTGTGCGTGCATGGGCTTCTCTACGGCTACTTGAACACGGCGTCGTTGCCCAACGGGTCCGCCTCCAACACCTGCTCGCGGCGCCGCACCTTGGCCTGCACCGCCTTCTCGGCCCGCATCGCCGCCTCCTTGCTCTGCTGGTGCTTCACCTGCGCCCGCACAAAGTTGGGCAGCACGTACTGCCGGTTCTCGTAGATCTTGGGACCGCCGAACGAGCCCTCCAAGATGGTGATCAAGGTCAACACAAACCGCGGGCCGATCTCCACCAACTTGATGTCGCCGCCCTCCTCGCCCTCCTCGATCTGGTAGTTGCGCACCCACACCTTGCCGTCCACAATCGCAAACGAGAGCACGTGGTCTGTGAACGGCTTGGACTTGCGCGCGGCCGGCGGAACACCAAAGGTGTGGATAAACATCTCCTTGACAAGCGCCATGTGCGGCAGCTCGTCAAACGCACAGTCAAACAGCAACAACGGCCGCAGTCCCTTGAGACAGTTGCCGGTGAAGTTGAGCTCGTCGGTGGTGTGCATGTTCTGCACGTGGAACTTGAGCGTGGGGCCGTTCGGCGGCTTCAGCATCCAGAGGTACAAGTCCGTGTGCTTGCGCGCCTCGAAGAACATGATGTTGTTGCAGTTGTACAACTCCGCCACCTCGTTGAGCTCGTAGAGCGTCTTCTTGGTGTCGAGCTTGGGCTCCTTGCGGCCGTGCGGCATCATCGCGTGGAGGTCGGCGATGAGGTGGCGGTGGCGGTACGTCACGCCCCGCAGCGAGATGAGCAACACCCGCTGTCTGTTGATGTGCACCGGCTTCTCCTGCCCGCCGGTCAGCTTCTTGGTGAGGGCCTTGTAGATGGAGGACATGGCGTGGAGTGAAAAAAAATTATTGCGTGCGATGAGGTGGTGCAGGAGCGTGCATGGCGAAGCGGTTGTTCAAGGGCCAGGTGACGGTTGAGAGCGACGGGGGGCTGAGCGAGGAGGAGGGCGAGAGGGGGGTGGAGACGGAAGGAGCGGTGGGCGTGGCGGTGGCGGTGCCGGTGGCGGTGCCGGTGGCGGTGGCGGTGGCCGCGCCGACTGCCGTGCTGGTGGTGCTGGGAGAGTCCTTGGATCTCCCCGAAGCGGGCGAGCTGGAGGAATCCTCAGACTACTCGTCGGAAGACTCGTCGGGTTCGTCGGACGCCCCGGTGCTTGTGCGGCCGGTATTCAAGGCCCGGAGCCGAGTGCCGGCAAGAGAGACGGCGGCAGCAGTGTCGGCCGCCCCGTCGCTCGCAACCGCGCTCGACAGGCTCCAGGAACAGGTGTCGAGCGAGGCCCGGGCATCGCAGGCCAAGGCCCAGGAAGCACGGCTACGGGAAACCGGGGGCGTGGACGACACAGACGGCGTGGAGCCCGAGGCAGAGTACGCCGCGTGGGAAGCCCGGGAGCGGGAGCGGTTGCGGCGAGACCGGGCCGAACTCGAGGCAGCGGAACTCGCCCGGGAGGCGGCGTACGAGGGGACCAAGCGCGCCCGCACGGACGCGTTGGCGGAGTACGAGTAGGCGGGCGGCGGAGAGGCGGTGTGTCACGTGCCGAGCCCTTGGTCACGTGCCGAGCCCGCGTTGCGTGTCACAGCCGGCGCACATGTGGATTTTTTCCAGCAGCGGTTTGCACCTCCACGCCTTAAACATCCTCTCTACGTACTAGAAATGGGGGCCGCTCGTGAAAAGAAGGTTGAGTACTTCAGCAAGCTCAGACAGCTCCTCGAGGACTACGCCTCGTGCTTCGTGGTGGGTGTGGACAACGTGTCCTCCCAGCAGATGCACGAGATCCGCAAGGCCCTCCGTGCCGACGCCGTGGTGTTGATGGGTAAGAACACCATGGTGCGCCGTGCGCTCCGCGGGTTCATTGCCGAGCTCCCGGAGTACGAGCGGTTGCTCCCGTTCGTGCGCGGCAACGTTGGTTTCATCTTCACCAACGGTGACCTCAAGCAGATCCGCGACGTGATCTTGGACAACAAGGTGGCTGCGCCCGCCCGTGCTGGTGCCGTGGCCCCCGCGGACGTGTGGGTGCCTGCCGGCAACACCGGCATGGAGCCCGGCAAGACCTCGTTCTTCCAGGCCCTCGGTGTCCCCACCAAGATTGCCCGTGGTACCATTGAGATCACCAACGACTTCCGCGTGTTGGAGGCCGGTGCTCGCGTGGGTCCTTCCGAGGCGTCGCTTTTGAACATGTTGAACATCTCCCCGTTCACCTACGGTATGTCCGTGGTGCAGGTGTACGACAAGGGCCAGGTGTTCCCCCTGTCCATCCTCGACATCACTGACGAGGAGTTGGTGTCTCACTTTGTGTCTGCTGTGAACACCATTGCGTCCATCTCCTTGGCTGTGGGCTACCCCACCGTTCCGTCTGTTGGCCACTCCGTGGTGAACAACTACAAGAACGTGTTGGGTCTTGCCGTTGCCTTGGACTACAAGTACGACATTGTGGAGGAGTTGATTGACTTGCTCAACAACCCCGAGTTGCTTGCCGCCAAGCAGGCCGAGGCTGCTGCTGCCGCCCCTGCCGCTGCTTCTTCTGCCGCTGCCGAGGAGGCTGTGGAGGAGGAGAAGGAGGAGTCTGACGACGACATGGGCTTTGGTCTCTTTGACTAAGCGCTCGGCGTGTCAGGTCTGTTTAGCAATCAGATTCTCTTTTATAAACCACCGGTGTCGTTTGTGTCACCCGCTCGTAGTTGTCCACCCGCCTATGCTTGCGCCGACCACTGTGCAGCTCCGGGCCGGGTCCGTTCGGACCTACTGTCCGCCCCGCTCCACCCGCTTCTCCCAGGCCATGGCCCAGGCCGTGCTCGTGCTCATGGACGCGCCCTACGCCCAGGAGCCGGTGCAGGCGGCCGCCGCCCTGCTCCTCCTTGAGTTTGTGACCGAGTACAGCTCCTGTGAGCAGTTCCGTCAGTTCCAGCCCCGGGTGGTGCGGGTGGTGGACCGGGTGGTGGTGCCGCTGATGGCAACTGCCGGCTGTGTGGGGCCGGCTGCTGCTCTCGCCGAGGCCTTGTGTGGTCCGGCTCTTGTGCTTGCGCCGGAGGTTGTGTTGGCCATGCTCCAGGCCATGCGAACACTGCCCTGTTGGGGCACCTCGGAGCTTGCACGTGCCTGGGCCTCTGTTCTTTCCTCGGCGCCGCTTCTGTTGCTACTTGTCCAGTGGTTGGAGCTGGTGGGTGCTCCCACCAGCACTTGGGAACAGGTGCTTGGCCGCACCATCCAGGGCTTTACTCCCGCCTTCCCCGACCGCCGGGAACACCCACAGGTTCTCCGCCAGCTTGCGGTGCCCTGTGGTCTCCACGGCTTGCATCGGCAATACGCCACGCTCCAGGCACAGTGGTGCGGCGACACCGTGGTGGCTGCTCCTTCCGTTCCGCTGCCGCCGGCGTGGGTAGACATCTACGGCGGACCGGTGGCCACGCTGCCGGGCAACAGCGCTGTTTGGGACGAGGTGGATGTATTGGAACCAGCACCGGTGCTGTGTCCGTCTGGCTGGCGTGCGTGGGTTCGAGCATGGTGGCACCAGCCCTGGTGGTGGAGCCGGGCAGGAGGGCACAGAGACCGGTGGTTCGGCTAGACGCCTTGGTCGCCGACATCACAGTGTGGTGTAGACGCCCTGGTCGCCGACATCACAGTGTGGCGTAGACGCCCTGGTCGCCGATATCACAGTGTCGACTACACGCCTTGGTCGCCGACATCACAGTGTCGTCTACACACCTCGGCCATCCCAACCACACCCCACATTACAACCCTTGCCCCGACTGTCCCCCAGCAACAATCTTCTCGTACACCTCCCGCTGGCGCACAAACCACGCCGGAAGATCGTCCTCGGGCGGAAGCTCCACCACAAGCGCCTCCACATGCGGAAAGCGGTCCTGCACCGCCGGGCGGTACATGGCATAGGGCGTGCGGCTGCCGTGGGGCAGCGGCGGACCCGTGGACGCCAAAGTGGCCACAATGCTCTGGGACCGCGCCATCTGCGGCCGCTCGGGCCGCTGGGTCTTGGTGTGCTCCGCCTTGCGCATCTCCACCATCCGGAGAAGCGTCAGCGGGATCTGCGGCAGTCCCGCGATCTCGTCGTCCAGCCCCGCGGTGGGCGGTGTGGCGGTGGCGTCTGCCTCCTCCGTCTCGCTGTCGTGCTGCACCGCCGGTGGCTCTGGCAACGTTTCCAGAAGATACACCTCCACAAGATCGACAAACACCTCGCACTCGTAGTTGCTCTTGGCACCGGCATACAAGCGGTACTCGCAGATGATGCTGGCGTAGCTCCACTTCTGGGCCTTGCGCAACACCCCCACGGCCGTCTCGCTGGGGTCCACGAGAAGCACGTTGAACATGGTGCGGTTCACCAACAACGAAAGCGCGCGCAGAAGCGTGGCGCGGGGGATCACCATCCACCGGTCCTCGTGCCGGAACCGGGGCGCACGCAGCCGCCCCTCGGCGTCGCTGCTGCCCTTGTCGTGGCGCTCGAGCCCACTCAAGTGCACCAAGTCCACGTTGTTGTCGTTGAAATATGTGCGGAGCGCACGCGGCGGCTTTTCCGCGTCCATGTACACCACCAGCCGTAGCTGGAGCAGTGCAAGGAACGGGATGTTGATGGCCCCGACCTTGCCGCAGCGGTACACCCCGTCCTCCACCACGCCAAAGTTCTGCGGCGGCACCAACATGATGAGTTGCGATGAGCTGCGTGGTGGATGGGCTGCACACAACGGCAGCCGGGCGGCGCCCAGCGGCCGGAGTGTACGTACACGGTGCATTGGCTACGGCGGACTATGTGCCCATGGCCGCCTCGTCGGGGGTCCACAAGGTGACCTCCTGGTCGGCCGTGGCTAGGGCAAAAAAACGTGGGTTGAACAAAACGGTGCGAGGCAACCCGGCCGCCGACGAGGACGGGAGCCGGGCCATGGGGGTGAGGGGCGCATGGCCCCGGCGACCCAAGTCCTTCAAGTCGTACACCAAGGTGGAGTAGTCGCCCAGCCCCACAAAGGCATAGCGGGCATCGGGCGTGGTGGAGACGCTGCCGGTCCAGGGATACTCGCGCGGAGCAAACGGCACGGCCCCGCCAAGCTCGCCGAGGAAGGTGCCCTCGAACGCATCCACAACAAACACCGGGCCGTCGGTGGTGCCGATGACAAGCTTGTTGCCGTCGTTGGTGATCTCCATCTTGTTCCAGCGGTGGGGGCCGCCCGAGGCTCTGCGCGGAAGCTGGAGCTGGAAGGTGGAGAAGGGCCGGGCGTTCTCGTAGCTCCGGAGGTCGTACAAGCCCACCGAGTTGTTGTCGGGGTTGGCAGCCACAAAGATCATGCCCTGGTTGTCGAACTGCACCGTGGAGTGGGGCAGCGGCGTGTTCATCAAGCCCTGGCACAGCGGCAGCCGGAGGTCCCAGAGCCGGAGCGTGCGGTCGCGCAGTGCACTCATGAACACGTCGCTGCTGGGACACATTTCCAACAGCGTGACAAACCCCGTGTGGCCCTTGTAGTAGCGGATGTAGGTCTTGTCGTGGAGCGACAAGTGGCGGATGGCGTGGTCCTCGTTCACGCTGGTGGTGATGTGGAGACACAGCTTTTCCGAGTGGGTGAAGCGGGCCAAGTGGCAGCCGTACTTCTTGGACATCACCAGCTTCACGTGTTTCCCGCGCATCACGTCGTACAACTGGAGCAGCTCGTCCACGCCGCACAGGAGGAGGTACGTGCCCAGGTCGTCAAAGTCGAGCAGCGTCACCGGCGCGTGGCCGCCGTGGAAGTGGAACGTCTTCTGGGGCTGGAACAGCCGGAGACTGGCGGCCGAGATCTGCTGGCGCGGTAGCTCGGACATGGAACGCAAGGAGCAGCGGCTGGAGGCGGCTGGAGATGTGGCTATTATCTTTTTCCTGCTCCATCCTTCTTGTTATGGGGCTCGGCAAGTACGTCCACTACACGTTTGATCTTTTGCTTGTGCTGATGGTGCTTGCAGGGGTGCGGCGCAACACGGGGTTGACGTTCAACCCGGAGGAGTTCCACCTGCTCGACATCCGGCGCTGGGCGTCCAAGTACCTTGCCCTCGGCGAGACGGGGTTTGACTGGGCAGTGCTGATGGTGCGGCACAGTGGCTACTTCCGCCAGCGCACCATCAGGGACGACTTTACCGAGGAGGTGCGCAAGCAGTTGTTGGACTAGG
>JAJLZO010000273.1:0-11001 GCA_030572215.1 Limtongozyma cylindracea
ATGTCCCGACCCGCAAGTTCCTCCCAATCCAATCGCGCGTATGTGCGAAGAACGGCACCTACTGCGTGACCAGCCCACATGCAGACCCCGCCACAATGGGCAAATCGCCGCACCCATGATAGCCCATGGTACGATGTTTTCTGCGGGCAATGGAGGGCCAAGAAATAGAGCCCGGCAGTGGCTGGGCAGGCGTCTGCTTTCATGCGGGGCTGTTCGTGCAAACGGGCGCTGCAAGCGATCCTGCAGGTGCTGCGTGCCGCCATGCACGGCTGCATGCGTCCTCCTGCACGCCGCCCTCCCTCCCAAAACGCAGACCGGGTGTGTGTCATGTGCGGGGTCTCGGCCACTAGCAGGTGGGCTATTGGAGGCCCGCGGCGCCATAAGGTGCCGCGGCGTGCGGGCTGCACGCTGCTGTGCGTCTACGCTGGCATACAATCGGCGGGGTGCATGCGTTGGAGCAAGCCCGCCTGACGCAAGCTGCCTGGCGCAAGCTGCCTGGCGCAAGCTGCCCGATGCATGCGGCTATCTTTGGCCACGATCTTCCCTTCGGTTGCCGAGTCCTGTTGCATGCGACGATGGCCTCATGTTTGTTGAGCCCAGAAGCCTTTTGGCGGCCGCGGCACGATCTCTTGGCATCCGGGACGGCCCAGCCAGAGTGCATCCCTCAACAAACCGTGCCGTGGAACCGCCATGCGGTGTGCTAGTAGATCGCTGATTGGTCCGAACAATAGACGCACCCTCCGCCAAATCTGCACGCTGTGGGGCTGCAGGTGGTACTGGCCACCCGCAGATGGCCTGTTGCAGATGCAACCGGTGCTGCAGCCCCCGGTCTGGCTCTGCTATCCGGCGTGACCAATCTCCGAGCATTCCCATGCAGACCACTGCGTGCGTCCCCTCTGCGGGCTCCGTTCCAGTTTCCACACAGTACCCTGATTTCACACTAGCCAATCACATCTCTTCCGATCCACAATAGCCATTTCTCGCCCACACCAGCTGGCACTGCTTGGCGACAGGCGAGGGTCTCTGATGCGGCCCCAGCCAACCACCATGCTTTCCTGAGACTGTTCATCAGTGTGCAAGGCTGGGCAGTGGTCTGAACAAACTCATATGACAGCCCTGAAGCACATTCCGCACTAAACTCCGCGCGGTTTGGTACTGAAGGCCACGTCTTCTACGTGCTACACCAGTCTCTGGTTGCACCGCATATTGGCAGCATCTTTTTCACGGGGCTCCTCCAGATAAGAGCCTCAGCTGTCAGCTTGGCAACTGTGGTGTGCATCGTCGTTGTCCCTTCCTTGGGGTTGTTTGTGGGCTATGCGGGCGAATGGTGCGTGAGCAAAGAAAATCCGATCTCCGGAGTGTCATAGTTGGGTACAGTGACCATGAGAACGTGCATCCTCTCGTGGTCGTAGCCATCCAGTACGCTCTGGCAACAAAATAGGACAACCAATCTCCTTGAGAAAGTGCAGCGGTGTGCTCTGTCTAATTTGGGAGTATTGGTGCCATGATCGGCTCGCAACGATTGTGGGTAGTCCATACAGAGCTCAGGAGCCGGTAATTTGATCATCCTCCTGTTGAAGCCCACCCCATTGTCACCAGGCCTAGTTCTCGCTGGCGCATGTTTCTATTCTGGATGGATTTCAGTATTAGCCACAGAGACAATGAGTCTACAAAAGACGCCTCGATACACCTTGGTGCTCTGGTGTGTTGCGCAGGGAAATGCTGTGGCGTGTCTGGCCCCCGCTCTGGGTAATTCTACCATTGTGTCGGGCGTGTTTGAGCGAAGCACGGACGAGTGTGCGATACACTGTATGTCGCCAACCGAAGGATTTTCGGTGCACGCATCCCGTTCTGAACCTCGGAACCAGGACAATCCTTGCTCCTGACAGGCACTTGGCGTGATCAGACCGGGTTTGCGCGAAAAGCAGAGGCTCAGTTGCGAACACAGCACCGAGCCGGCAGCAGTGGTCACGGCTCGACCGCCATCAGCACAGAACGAAAAAGGCCGGGCTAGGCCGAGAGACGCAGTACTGCCGCACCTGGCGCCCTGTAATGTGCCTCTTCCGATTTGGGTGCGGTTCAGGTTGGGACGGTGGGCAAGGTTGCAGGTTTCGTGAAACTGAGCCCGCATGTGCGTGCGTGTGCGTGCGTGTGCGTGTGCGTGCGTGTGCATGCACACGCATGCGTAGAATCGTTCCACTAACTAGCTGCTCTTCTCTGCATGTGCGTTTTACGACCAGGTTGAGTTTGAGCCGCCAGATTTACGAGAGGCAGTCGCCAACTCTGATTTTTGCAACGTCTCTGTTCGGAAGCAAACGGCGTCTATGCCTGTGGCCACCTCGGGGGGGGCCGACATGGAGACGCGGGTAGGCAGCGCCACGCGCCAGGCGGCCGCACAGATTACAGTGGCTGTGGCTGTGCTCAACGGCGCCTTCGGGTTCCAGGGAGCACCTGGAATTCCCTCTGCTGGGCCGGAGTCGTCGGGCCCGGTCCCGGAACGCCACGGGCCGATATGCAGTAATCACGATCATCTGCTGCACAATGTTTTCTCCCCATTGTTCTTTTCGGATACAGATGCACAATTACGTCTGCACCCGCTGCGAGTCGTTTCACAGACGCCCTGCGCGGTTTTTGCTGTTTCTGCCGTATCAGAAATATCTGGCACACGTCTTGGTGGTTTGCGGGCTCGGCAGAGACCGAGGCAGGCAAGTGCCGGCTCCGCCTTCACGGTTGCTGGTGCGTGCCGGCTCCGCCTTCGTGGTTGCTGGTGCGTGCCGGGGTCGGCAGGCTCTTGAGGCCAGCCAAGGCCGCCAGCAGCACATGAACGAGGCCCAGAGCCCCTGGCGTCTCTGGCGTGCATCCACCCACGCCTGCACTGAGTCTCTTGGCTTGGCTGCAGTTTCAGAGAAAATTGTCTGCACATGCCTCCCTGTGGCTCTGTTCCAGGTTGTTGGGGAGTGCCGCACATGTGCCTCTCCAAGCTGGAATAAACGGACCTTAGAGTGAAACACCGCTCCAGGCTATGTGCACCACCAAGCTAGCTGCGTTGGGCCATAGCCGAAGACGGGCATATCTAGGCCAGCAGTGCGGTGGGCAGCGCGCCCCTGGTCTGCGACTCTCTTGAGCCCCAGGCGTGTCGGTACGGGGCACAGCGCATGGTTTCTCTGTTTCTATTGTGCTCCCCCGCAGGCAGAGACGCAGACTGCGTGACCAGCCCACATGCAGACCCCGCCACAATGGGCAAATCGCCGCACCCATGATAGCCCATGGTACGATGTTTTCTGCGGGCAATGGAGGGCCAAGAAATAGAGCCCGGCAGTGGCTGGGCAGGCGTCTGCTTTCATGCGGGGCTGTTCGTGCAAACGGGCGCTGCAAGCGATCCTGCAGGTGCTGCGTGCTGTCATGCACGGCTGCATGCGTCCTCCTGCACGCCGCCCTCCCTCCCAAAACGCAGACCGGGTGTGTGTCATGTGCGGGGTCTCGGCCACTAGCAGGTGGGCTATTGGAGGCCCGCGGCGCCATAAGGTGCTGCGGCGTGCGGGCTGCACGCTGCTGTGCGTCTACGCTGGCATACAATCGGCGGGGTGCATGCGTTGGAGCAAGCCCGCCTGACGCAAGCTGCCTGGCGCAAGGTGTTTGACACAAGCTGTAGATCGCTGTTCCCAAGAATCACAATGCAAGCTGCTCGATGCAAGCTGCTTGACGCAAGCTGCTCGATGCAAGCTGCTCGATGCAAGCTGCTCGATGCAAGCTGCTCGATGCAAGCTGCTCGATGCAAGCTGCTCGACGCAAGCTGCTCGATGCAAGCTGCTCGACGCAAGCTGCTCGACGCAAACACCATACGCCCGCGTCACAACACAGGAGCTTGGCCGTGAGCTATTGTGCCCAACGCACCATACGCAAAAGTTCAGAGCACCAGATCCGGAAGTGTTCGCTTTTGGAGGAGGCTCTTGGTGCATATGTACGCCGAATAGCGGCAGCAAGACACACACACAGACAAGCGTTGTCGCTCAATGGTGTCGCGCCTCTGACCCAGTTTCACCCTCCGTAGTATGTTGCAGCGCATGTGTGCCGTGCGGCACTTGCAGGTGGGCCATGGACGGAAACAATGGAGGCACCCGGCGTCCAATCTCGGAGGGCAATCGGTCATGCGCAGCACTCTGCTTGCAGATGGCGTGGTGGCAACGCATGCGGTGCCAGGGCGTGTCGCCTGAAGGGCGTGTCGCCTGAAGGGCGTGCCCGAAGCCTCGCGCTATCCCTGCGGGCTTGCGGGCTTGCGGGCTTGCGGGCTTGCGGGCTTGCGGGCTTGCGGGCTCGGTCCTTTTGTGTTCTGGAAACAATCACCCGTAGGTTCGGTGTCGGCGAGGCGTGGCTTTGAACGCACCCGCGCCTGTCTCCGGTCAATCTACATTCTCGATGGTTGCCACTGCAACGAGAGCCCGCCCAGGTGGTTGTTTCAGACCGAATGGCCGCCGCATGGTAGCATCGAACCGACGAGCGGGTAGCCGCAGCTCTAAATCGTGGAATGTTTCCCCAACGCAAGGTCTTAATTCCGGTTCTCTGCTGCACGGCTAGGGGTTGGTAGCACGCCTGGAGGAATGTGCTGTTGGGTGTCTGTTGGGGCCGCTGCAGAATACACCGGGTAACTGTTACCGTGTTGGACAACCCGACAACGCCATTTCGGTGGAATAGTCCCGGCTCCCAAACCACCACCAACAGACTGGGCCCTCACAGGAACATACCGCGCTGCTGTGCTGTATGCTCGCCCAACTGCATCCGTCTACAAGGGGAGCGGACAGAGGCAACACGGCATACGCTACTGGCCGGAGGTACGGCTCGCAGGGGACCCCTACTGGGGGGCACCACCCTGGCGGCAAACGCAGAGCCCCCCCGAAACACCCCCCGTGCGCGCTATACACACCACAGCACGGCGCCCCTGGGCGTGAGGTCTCTCCCAGACCACGCGCTTCCCAGACCCGCTCCTGCACCGAGCGCCTTGCAGGGAAACCACCTCGGTCCAGCCGCAGTCACGTGAGCCGTGCTGGATTTGTGGCCAGTGCACCGTGTGTCTTGCTCCTGGGCTAGTGCAGCGACGGGGGCGGCGTATGGGGCTGCCGGGGAGCTTGCCAGTGTCCCGGCCTGCGTGCGAACGGGCTGCGCTACAGCCCAACAACGCGAGCCGGCGGGAGCGCGGTTGCGGCGGGTCCTTGGGGACGGCACGCGTGTGTGGCGTGTGGTGGACAGGCACGGCCACAGCTCGCGACGGCCTGCTGGCGCGGCGTGTATCCAGCACCAGTTCGAGATTGGCGTCGCTATCTCTTCAATCACATCCAATTTCGGCTGCACCGATGCTGTGCAACCACGACCACGGCCACGACCACGGCCACGACCACGGCCACGACCACGGCCACGAGCACGTCCCGGTGGAAACCACGGGGGCGGCGCAGTCGCTCTACCTGGTGGTGGATCTCCCACACGTGCTGGCGTTGAATGCCGCCAACCCGGCCGAGGAGATCCCGCTGGTGATCCGGCTGGCGGCCGGCCGGCTCGACACCACGCCCACCGTGACGAGCGACAGCGACGAGGAGCTCGTGCTCAAGATCCCGTTCACGGCGGTGGTGGCGCTCCACCTGGTGCTCGTGCGGGCGCCGCCCGGAGAACGCAGTCCGCGCACGCTCCGGTTCTACAAGAACGCGCCCGAGTTGGACTTTGACACGTTGGCGGACGCGGCGGCGGGGGTGGAGGTGGAGCACCCGGAAACGGCGCCGGGCGACGGGTACGTGGAGCACCAGGTGCCGCGGGCACGGTTCACAGGCGTGACCCACCTCACGGTGTTTGTGGCGGCGAGCCACGGCGGCGACGAGCTGGCGGTGTGGGGGGTGGAGTTGCGGGGCGAGAGCACGGCGTTGCGGCGGGACGCCATCAAGGTGAGCTACGAGGCGGCGCCCAACCCCGCGGACCACCGCGTGGTGGAGACTGCGGTGCGGGGGGTGGGGTGGGGGGCGTAGGCTGCGGCGGGGTGTAGGCACGCGGCGTTTCACCGCGTGCTGCGGACCGCGTGCTGGGCGTGGACGCGTGCTGCCGGGCACGGCCGCGAGGGCTGCCGCTTCTGGCAGGCCGCTTGTCCAGGCGGGCTCCAAGGCGGTCGGCTCGGCGCCTTGCAGGCCCAGCCATGGAACCTTGGGCGGTTCTGTGTGCGTGCCTGGCGCCGGAGCGAGCGTATTGGCTGTTTGGCCGCGGATCACCGCAGGGGCGCTGAGGCGAGATGCGGGCGGCGGGCGGCGGGCGGCGTTAGCGCGGGAGTGCGTGGAGAGCGGTGGCGCGGAGGTGCCAGAAGCTTCTCCCGCGCCCGGCCCGCGCGTGCAGCCTACGTGGCGGCGACGTGGCCTCGCCACCGCCGCAGCTCGCCACCGCTACGTGTCCTCCATTCCCGAGCGGTGCCTGAAAATCACCACCGACATCCCCGCAGCAGCGTGCAGGAAGCCGCATGGACCTGCGGCGCCTGTGTCCGGGTAACCCCCCAAATGGGGCTATGTTTAGCTTGGGCGTGGCTGCACCAGTCGTGTATATAACCTCGGCCGCCCCGCTGCCACCGTGTCCTCCAGAGATCTCTCCACACACACACACACACACACACAAATGAGCTCGGAATACGTTGAGACCCAGGCCTGCGGCGCGGCGCTCCCGCCGAGAAAGCGGGCCAAGACGGAGGAGGAGAAGGAGCAGAGACGCGTGGAGCGGATCCTCCGGAACCGGCGGGCGGCGCACGCGCTGCGGGAGAAGAAGCGGCGCCACGTGGAGTACCTCGAGGCGTACGTGCAGCAGCTCGAGCAGCAGCTTGCGTTTTCGCAGGAAAACCAGGCGGTGTTGATGGAGCTGTGCGCGCCGTCGGCGGAGGTGGTGGCGAAGCTCCACACGCCGCAGGACCTCTCTGAGTTCAAGACCAACTGCAGCCTCACCCTGACCGGGGTGGGAGCGTGCACCGACAGCGACAGTGCGCCGGCGCCGAAGCGCGCGTGCGTGGACCTGCCGCTGGAGGGCGACGAGACGCTGCTGCTGCCGGCCAGCCCTGTGCTTGTGCCGCCGCAGCAGTACAGCTACCTCTCGCCCGTGAGCATCACTCTGCCGCTCGAGGCGCCGGAGTTGAAGCTCGAGGCGTTTGACCTCATGCCGGCCGCGGACGAGGACGGGTTCCAGTTGTTTGGGACCCAGCTCCCCGACCTCTCCGGCACGAGCACCGCCGCCACCAGTCCCAGCCATGTCCCCGAGATGAAGCTTGAAGCCGACTTTTTGGTGCCCGATTTTCCGCACGCCCCAGCAGTGGGTGTTGCAGCGTGAACAGACAGGAGCAGTGCCCCTGGCGGACGCATTCAGTTGCAGTTCTGCCGGTATCCTTCCACCACCCATTCCATGTGTGTGTGTGTGTGTGACGGGTGGAAGGGAGGGTGCTGTTTTTTGTCTGAGGCGCTGGCCCGAAGTGCCGGAGACGGACACCAACCAGTTGTTTGGCGACAACTTGTTCGAGGAGTTGATGTCGTTCCCGTGAACGGCGTTGTGCATTGACATGGATACTAATGGATTGGACGGAGCATGGGATTGGGTTTTTAAGATGCTGGTGTGGGGCAGAGGAGACTGGCTCCTGCCTCCCGGCAGCGGTGGTGGAGCGGGTTCCCAGACGTTGGCAATGTGGCGCGCCCCCGAGGCTGCGACTGTGTCTTTGTCGGGAACACGCCCGCCGCTCCTGCTGGAGGCGGTGGCCGGGCTGCAAAAGGCCCCTGGAATACACACTTGCTTGTTGCTACATGTAGGCAAACACCCGCGTTGCCGGGAGCACGCGGCCGCGCAGTTCCCAGGCGTCGATGAGCTGCCGCCACGCCGGGAGCCGGTGCAACACGGAGCGGTTGCCCACCACCACGGCCGCGGGGGCGCGCGAGAGCGCGGTGTGGGCAAACAGCGGCATGGCGGCGGTGTCGCTGGCGGCGTCCACCACGCACAGCACCACCACGAGCCGGAACTCGGCCGAGGCAAGAGCGGCGGCGGTGCCGACGGTGAGGCCGCCGACGGAGGAGGTGCCCAGCACGCGGTTGGCCACCGTCTCCCCGGGGAGAACCTGCTGGCGGGCAAGCAACCGGGCCACCAACAGCGCCTGGGCAGGCGTGGCCGTCACCACCGCCATGTGTTCGGGAGCCACGGGGGTGCGGAGCATGGTGGCCACGCACTGCACCACGCGGAGGGCCTCGGGGAGGTTGGCAGCCAGCACGCGGCCGTGGTTCTCCACTGGCACGGTGGAGCCGTCGCAGTCCCACATGAGCACGGGGTGCGAGGGCGGGCGGTGCTGGGCCGTGAGGTGGAGCGGGTGGTGGCGGGCGGCGTGGGCCACCCACGCACCGCGGGGCGGCACCGTGTGGGCCAAGAGCACCACGTGGGCAAAGCGGCGGAGCTGCAACAAGGCGAGGTGGTGGAGGTCGGAGCACCGGTCGGCGTCGTCCACCACCAACACGCCGCCGGGTGCCAGGTCCATTCCGAGCACCGGCGACACGAGGCGGTGGGCGAGGCGGCAGGGCACCACCGTCACGGCTGCGTGGGTGAGGAGGTGTGCGGCGTGCTGCGACACGGGCGTGGCGAGGTCGGGCGGGATGTGGGGGGTGGGCGAGGCGAGGGCGGCGGCGAGGCGGCGCTGGTCGGGCGCCGAGAGCCGCAGCACCACGCGGCGGTGGAGAAAGCTGGGGTGGCCGTCGAGACCGCGGCGGAGAAGCAGGGTCTCGGCCAGGGCGTCGGCCACGGCCACGGCATCCACGCCCGCGGCGGCAAGCCTGCCGGCAAGCGTCTCGGCCGTGGCGCGCGAGGCGGTGGCCACCACGACCGGCGTGTGCGGGGCAAGGGTGTGGGCTAGGAGCACGGCGGTGTGGGTGAGTCCGCTGCCGTGGCGGCCGCGCACGAGGGTGAGGGGCTGGGACACGGCCGTGGCAACGGCGCGGGCCTGGGCCGGGTCGGCCGAGAGCGCGGGAGACACTGGTGGTTTGGTGGAGGCGGTGGGGGGCGGGCGGCCAGCCGGCTCCGGCACGCTGGTCCCGAGCACGGCCTGGACAAAGCGCTCGGTCATGGGATCCACGGCCGGGGCGTCGGCCACAGCCGTCAAGAAGGCGGGCGCCGGCGCCCCCACCCGCCACGAAAGGGCCGCGTGGCCGGCAAGCGCACGGACGGTTTCGCGCTGCCACTCGGGCACCCGGAACAGGAGGCGCGGCGTGGCGAGAGCGGTGGCCACGAGCGAGTGTTCTACGCCGTCCGGGTCGGTGCAGTGGAGGAGCCGCGGCGGGCCCGGCGGAAGGAGGTTCTCCACGGCGGCCCGCACCACCGGCGGCGAGCGGTTCACCTCGAGCTCGAGCGGGGCCGGGGTGGCAAAGCCAGGGCCGTGGCGGTCGGCACTGCCGGGCTGTAGCACGCGCTGGAGTGCGCGGTGGAGGTGGCTGGAGCGGGCACGTGCCGCCCCAGGCGTTTGCCACCGTGATGTCGGTTGCCGCCACCGAGATGTCGGTTGCCGCCACATGCTGCGCCTCAAAGAATGTGTCGTGTGGACACCGCCGATGACCCCGTATAGGCACTGTCTCGTGTTCCTTACTCTTCCTGCCATGTCGTCGCCACCGCCGTACGCCCCGCGAGCCCTGTTGAAGACGACGCCGAGCGAGTACGACGCGCCGGTGGACGTGCTGCCGCCGCGCCGGCGCCGGCGCCTGCTGTCGATCAAGATCCAGCACCTCCCGCCAGACCCGCAGGAGATGCTCAACGACCAGGACGGCATGACGAACGCCAACGCGCTGTGGGTGAACTTCAAGGGCGCGTGGGTGATCCACGTGGTGGTGATCATTCTCCTCAAGGTGTTGTACACGCTTGTGCTCTCGTCGCACGGGCCGTTGAAGAACTACGTGCTGCCGGAAACCAACTGGACGTTGGTGAACATCACCTACACGGTGGGGCTGTACATCATGTTCCATGGAGTGCGGGGCACGCCGTTTGAGTTCAACCTGGGGGCCTACGACAAGTTGACCATGTGGGAGCAGTTGGACAACGGCGACCAGTACACGCCGGCACGCAAGTTTCTTCTCGGAGTGCCGGTGGCGCTTTTCCTCGTGAGCACCCACTACACCAACTACGGCGTGGTGCAGAGCACCCTCAATGGCGTGTGCTGCTTGGTGTTGGTGGTGCCCAAGTTGGAGATGAGCCACCGGTTGCGGGTCACCATTCCGTTCGTGACCGAGAACTTTGGCGAGGAGTAGGCCAAGGCCTGGCCAAGATAATATGCTGGGATAACCTAGGCACTTGAGTATAAGTCGTTTTGCACCCGGGCTGTTGCCCCCGCGTGGCTGAGCACGCTAGTCGCCACACTCCTTGCACGTGTTTCCAACGAGCACGCCGGCGGCCCCGTCCACGTGGCCGAGGCTCCGGTCCGGAAACAACACCGCCCGCACCCGCTGCTTCAACGCCTTGCTGTCGGGAAACCCACCGTCCTCCACGCGGCTCCACACCACAACGGCGTCTCCCTCGGCCGCCTGCACCTCCACGGCAAACTCGCCCGACGCGCCGGGCTGAAGCGCCACTTCTCCAAGGTCGCCCCCAAACGTCTGCAACAACTCCTGCTGGTACCACACGGCCCGGAGCGTCCACTTGCACCGGGTGCAGAACCGAATCGTGACGCGAGGGAAGCAAACCGCCATGCGATGAGCCAATTCCACCACAACGCGTCTTGGCTGCATGGCTTTGTACGGCGAGATCTGGCAGGCGGCGGCGGCGCGCCACGCGGGCGGCGGCGTGCTTCCGCTGAAGTACTTTCTCGAGGTGGTGGAGGCGGTGGAGGCGGCTCTGGGGCGGCGGCTCGGGGAGGCGGCGCGGGGAGAGGCGTTGGGGTTTATGGAGCGGTATGCCGAGTTGGAGCTCACCAAGGACGACTTTCTGGTGTTTTTCCGTCGGTTGTTTGGGGTGGGGGTTGTGGAGTGGTTGGAGGGG
>JAJLZO010000274.1:0-10966 GCA_030572215.1 Limtongozyma cylindracea
TCCCCCAGACACTTGCGCACTTGAGCGTGGCGTCGAACTCGTTCGAGGTGCCGGAGGAGTACGAGTGGCCGCCGTTGCAGCTGCTCGAGATCGAGCGGCGTCCGATTGACTACGATGCCGAGTTCCTCGAGGACTTTGACCTCACACAGGAGAGCTTTGACCTTCTCGAGAAGGCAATCCCGGGCGTGCGCATCAACCCATACGACGACGTGATCTGAGACGCATCAGCCCTGTGTTGACGTGCACATCAGGCGTACGTCCCTTTGCACCTCCCGCTCGGAAAGTCCGTTTGTAGCCGCAGATGCTTCCTTGTAAGCCTGTCAATGTATGAACTGTTATGACACTTGCCCGTGCCCAATGCTAGTGGTTTCAGCACGGAGGTATGGGGGTGCATATCACTGTCGATGATGGGCACGGCATCACGCCCACTAGAGCAACGCACACAACCAGCAGCATCTGGGAACTGTAACCGTGCTGGGCCACAACACCGCCGCTGGCTCCTCTGCGAGTCTGGTGTGCATGGCAAGCCTCGACCCCAGCCATGCCCCGTTCCGTAGGCCACCATGCTGCCACGCATGCTACAAACCCACCCCACTCTGCAACAAGGGCAGGCGTGAACAAGACCGGCCAATCCATGCCTGGTAGGTTTCGGCTCGGAGTTAATGCACAGGGCGGCATTACAAAATGCTTATCACAGCATTACGTGATCAGGGCCCGGCGTTTGTCAGCGGGTATATAGCCCGGCATCCGCCGGCCACACACCTCTCCACACCTCCACACACACCATGCCCGAGTGGACTCCTGGTTCTGGCGCGACAACCGACTCCTGGAAGGAGCACAAGAAGGTGGCGGTTGACCCGAACGCCTCCTCGCGCCTGCCGTTCGACAACTACAAGCTCCTTGTGTCGGCCATCACGCCGCGCCCTATTGGCTTCATTGCCACGGTGGGCGCGGACGGGCTGGAGAACCTCCTGCCGTTTCTGTACTTTACGGTGGTGAACGCTGACCCGCCGGTGTTTGTTGTCGGTTTGTCGCAGGGCACTGGCAACCCCAAGGACACCACCAAGAACCTCCTCTCCACCAAAGAGTGCACCGTGAACCTCATCCTGGAGTGGTTTGTGGAGGCAGCCAACTACACCTGCACCAACGCGCCGTACGGCGTGAGCGAGTGGGAATTGGCTGGCCTCACCAAGGCGCCCAGCGAGGAGGTGGGGGTGCCGCACGTGGCGGAGCTGGCGTTCAGCGTGGAGTGTGTTGTGACGCACCACCACGAGTGGCACACGCGCCGCGAGGGCAACGCTGCCACCGGTGTCTTGGTGATTCTCGAGGGTGTGCGTTTCCACATCCGCGAGGACGTGCTGAACGCGCAGTTCAACGACGTGGACCTCTCCAAGTTGAAGCCGGTGGCGCGCTTGGGCGGCAACACCTACTCCACTCTCGGGGCTACCTTTGACCTCCCGCGCCCGCCGTACGAACCAAAGAACTAGTTGGGCTATAGAAATAGACGCACTACGGAGCCTGTCCCGCCGCCAACATGATGGGCACCTCGACCAGATACTCCGTCTCGGCGGCTCGCTGGCGCTGGGGCAACTCACCCCGGCCCATCTTGTCCACATCCTCCTGCTTCGAGTGGGTCTTGATGAACTCCGCAGCCATCCACGCCTTCATCAGAAACACCGGTCCGCTCAGCACCAGCACCAAGCCTGCCGCCTCGAACCCCGCCACCATCTTGGCGTTGGCCAACCCCCCCATGTGCTCCACACCCGTCAGCACCCCCGCCAGACTCCGGGGAGCCTCCACGTCCGGGTTGTAAAAGTCCACAATGAGGAGCCAGCCCCCGGGGCGCACAAACCCAGCAAGCCGCTTGGTGAACGCGTCAAGGTCGTGGAGGTGGTGGTAGGCAAGCGTGCACACCACCACGTCAAAGTAGCCGGCCCACTGGTCGGTCTGCAGCGCCAGTGCCGGGTCGAGCACGTCCACCACGTGTGACGACACCGTCAATTGCGGGTGCTCCTGCGCCCACCGCTTGCTCCGGCTGACAAAGTGCGCCATGAACTCCTTGCTGATGTCCACGCCCACCACCTCGCCCTCGCAAACATACGGCACGAGCTTCTCCGTCACCAACCCGCTGCCACACGCAAAGTCCATCACCCTGGCCTGCTTGGTGAACACGCTGGTGGGCGGGGCCTCGGCCGGCAACACTCCCGTGTCAATTCCCATGGAGCTTGCCAGCGGGTCCGTGCTGCCAATGGGCGACGCCAACGCGGCACCGTGCGCCGCCTCCAGGTTCCGCGCGTCCGCCGCCACCGTCGGGTCGAACTGCACCAACTCGCCCGCAAGGAGGTACGACACCACCTGCAGGAACTCGCGCTTGTCGTACTCGTCCGCCATCTTCTGGAACGCCGCGCTGTTGGCGGCCACTGCGTGCTGGTGCGAGGAGGACATGCTGTGGCGGTGGAGGCGCAGGCATCGGCCTTCTTTATACCCGCAACCTCCCCCGCATCCAGCGATATTTGCTCGCAATGACCCAGTTCGAGGTGACGCCGGCGTTGCGCGCGGCCGTGGGCACGGCGCTTGGTGACAGGGACACGGTGTCCCACCGCGAGCTCATCCGCTTGTACAAGGAGGCCGCGCCCGGAGCGCTGTTTGCCTCGTGGCTCAAGTGCACGCGCCCCGCGCGGCCTGCCGCCGCTGCTGCGGTGCCCAAGACACGCGAGTACCTCGCCAGTGTGGAGCGGCTCACCCGGCAGCGGGAGGAGGAGGAGTACCGCCGGATGGTGAACATGGACATCGGGCTGTACGACCACGACGCGTCGACAACGCCGGCAAGCATGGCCAAAGAGCTCCGGTCGCAGCTCACCACCATTGTGAACGTGCTTGTGCTGGTGGCGCTGGTGGTGTACGCGGTGTGGCACTGGACGCGGCTGCTGTGGGGGTTGAGCAATGGGTTGCGGGTGCTCTGCTGTCTCTTTTTTGGGGTGTTGGTGCTCGTGGCCGAGGTGGTGGTGTTCAGTGGCTACTTGCTGCGGGTGGAGGATGCGCGGAAACGCGAGCGCGCCAAGCGGGAGGTGAAGCTGTTGAAGCTGGAATAGAGCGGCATTGGGGGCAGGGGGCGGGACAGCCCACAGCTACAGCTCGGTAACACTGGCCAAGGGCGGGGCGGCTGGGAGATCGTGCAAGCGGACGTGGCGGCGTGGAGATGCGCGGTGCTGGCCTACACCCTGGCGCTGCAAGGTGGTGTAGTAGCTCCAGCGGAAGACGACGCGCGCAAGCAGCCAGAACCGGAAGTGGGGCCACAAGGCGGCCACAAACTCCACGCTGCTGGTCTCGTTCAGCTGCCACAACATAAAGTCGCTCATGCGGGTGTGGCCGCCGGTGCGCACCATGATGTCCACCGGCGGCAGGTCGGCTCCAAGGTACATGTGGTCCTGGAGCGTCTGCACGGAGATGGAGTCGGGGACAAGGGTGCCGGCGTCCACCTCAGCCATCACGCTGCGCACGCTGTGGGCAATGTCGTCGCGCAGAGTGTAAGGGAAACACACGTTGATGGTGTGGAGATGGTTGGCGGGGCACAGCGCCTCGATCTCCTCCAACGGACCGAGGATGTCGTCGGGGATCATCAGCCGGTTGCCGACGATGCGGATGCGGACGTGGCGGTTCTGGCTGAGCGACTCGCGGTGGAGCTTGGCCAACTGCTCGCGCACCATGCCAAGCAAAGTGTCCACCTCTGCCTGGGGCCGTGAGAAGTTCTCGATCAGAAAGGCGTACACCGTCACGGTGGAGATGCCCAACTCGAAGCAGGCGTTGAGCACTTCTGCGAGCAGCCGCGCCCCCTCCAGATGGCCCTCCTTGAGCGCCATGTCCTTCTCGCGGGCATACCGCCGGTTGCCGTCCATGATGAAGGCCATGTGCTGCGGCACCGGGCCCGTCAGGAGCGCGGCAATGGCCCAGTCGCGGGCCGCGGAGCTGACAAGCTGCACAAGCCACGAGTCGCGGAAAAAGGCCCAGACAGACATTTCGGGTGGAGTGGCGTGCCGAGCGCGCAGCAGGGATGCCGCCGGCATATATAGGCCACGGCAGCGCGGGGCCCAGGTACTGGCGTGCCACCAGACCCGTCTTGCGGGCAAGACGCGCTCCGGCAACTTGACAGCCTGCGTGCGCATGCAGCGGCGTGCGTGTGCCTGCAGAATACCGCTGCAAGCGATTTGCGATGCTGGAGATCGAACCATAAACACATGGCCCGTCCTCACACGCCCACGACGGTGCTGACGCCGCTGGTGACGCTGCCGCCCGGCGACCTGCGGCGGCGCCAGAGCAAGCGCGACGAGCAGATCCGGCGCAAGATCGGTGCCGACATGAGCAAGCAGAAACGGCCCGCAACAAGCCGCAGCGTGCCGCGTGGCGTGCCCGGGCTGGTGCTCCTGCTCCGGCCGCTGGCCGCGGTGACGTGCAAGCCATCCGCCACGGCCCTCGAGGCGGCACGGGTGATGGGGGCGGCGCGGGAAAACTGCATTCTCGTGGAGAGCGGCGACGGCCAGCTCGTGGGCATCGTCACCGCCAAGGACCTTGCATTCCGGGTGGTGGGACAGGGGCTCGCGGCGTCGCGCACGACGGTGGAGGCCGTCATGACGGCGGCACCGCAGTGCTGCAAGGCCAGCGAGCCGGCTCTGGAGGCGTTGGCGTTGATGGTGCAGCGCGGGTTCCGCCACTTGCCGGTGGTGCTGGACGACGGCGTGGTGGGCGTGCTCGACATCACGCGGTGCTACGCCGAGGCCATGGCCAAGCTCGACCGCATGTACCAGCTGTCGCAGCAGCTCCACGCGGCACTCAGCCTGGTCCTGGAGCTTGGTCTGGGCGAGCACCCACCGGCGGTGGCGGACTACTTCGAGGAGCTCAAGACACGCATGGCGTCGCCCACGTTGCAGCTGGTGCTCGACCCGCGCGCGCGGCCGGTGTTTGTGCTGCTCCGCCTGCTGGTGGACGAGTGTGCGCGGCTCATGCGCGAGCACCGCACCACGGCTGTGTTGGTGGCCAACGACGACGGCACCACTGCTGGCATCTTCACGTCCAAGGACGTGGTGCTCCGAGTGGTGGCGGCCGGGTTGGATCCCAAAACGGTGCTGGTGGTGCGGGTGATGACGCCGCGGCCAGATACGGCTGTGCGCACGACACCCATCCAGACGGCGCTCCGCCAGATGTTGGACGGCCGCTATTTAAACCTCCCGGTGGTGGACGAGGCGGGAGAGGTGGTGGGGGTGGCCGAGGTGCTCACGCTCACCACGGCCACTCTCAGCCAGCTCCAGCAGTTGCTGGAACCACAGACGCCGCAGGGTGCTCGTTCACCCACCAGCGGTCCCGCGTGGAACCGTTTCTGGACCGGGGACGGCGACCTGGCCAGCGACCTTGACAGTCTGCATGCCATGGACAGCATGCATGCGCTTGACAGCGAGCTCAAGCCCGACGACCTGGTGCTGGTGGCGGGCGGTGGTCCGCTGGTGGCAGCGCTGGCCCTCGACACGCCGTTTGCCTTCAAGTTCAGGCTGCCCAGCGGCCGTGTGCACCGTTTCACGGCGTGTGCGGCTGACGGGTGGGCTCTGGTGCGGGCAACCATCACCGACAAGTTGACGGCCGAGGACTTTGCGGTGTTGCTGCGGCGGGGGCCGCCGGTGGAAGACCTCGAGGCCAGCTACACGGTGCTGTACACCGACGACGATGGCGACGCAGTGGTGCTCACCAACGACCACGACCTTGCGCACTGCGTGAGTGTGTGGCGGGACCATCCCAAGGCGGAGTTGACGATCCACCACCCGTGCGGCTGGGAACGGCGCGAGTGGGTGGCCGGGGTGCCCAACGAGGCAGTCATGGGCGGGGTGGCGGTCGCCATCGGTGTGGTGGCGTTGGCTGCTATGTGGCTGCGCCGCCGGTAGGACGTGTTGTGTACTTTGTTCATTACAATCCAGATCTCACGCAGTGGGCGCCGCCTCCAACTGGTCGCTGCGCTCGTACTCCCACATGTCCAAGGCAACAATGGCGCTCTCGCGCACCACCTGCTCCTCGTCGGTGGCAAACTTCTGCAACACGGGCAACACCTCGTCGGTGGCAATGGCACCCAACGCCTCGGCCGCCTCGTGGCGCACCATGGGAGCCTCGGCAGGGTTGGCCAACACATCCACCAACGCAGGCACCGTGACCGGGTTGCACATCTGGCCAAACACGTAGGCAATCTCGTGGCGGAAGAGCGCCAGCGGGTCGGCAAAGCCGGTGGCGAGCGCAAGCGCCAGCTCGTCGGTGCTCATGTCGCGGAGACGGAACATGGCGCGGTAGCGCTGGAACAAGGGCCGCAGCTGGTCGTTGAGCGCCGCCGCGAGCGCATCCACCAGGTCGTCCTCGGACGAGGGCATGGGCGGCGCCGGGTCGATCAGCGAGTACGCCAGCTGCTGCAACTGCTCCTGCTTGAACGCGGCGCTTGTCTCGTGGCGGATCTTGGCCACCGCCAACTCGCACGTCTCGCGGATCTCCACCAAGGGGTCCGCGTCGCGGTAGCGCTCCAACAACGGAAGCAGCTCCGTGTCGAGAAGCGCCCCGAGTGCCTCGGCAGCCTCGTGGCGCACCATGCACTGCTGCCCCTCGTCCTCCAACACGGCCCGCAACAGCGGAGCCGCCAGAAGGTTCTTGGTCTGGCCAAGCACGTAAGCCACCTCGTGCTTCAACAACTCCAGGTCGTCGGCAAACGCCGCCGCGATAAAGGCGCACGCCGTGTCGGCAGTGGCGCGCTCCTCGAGATTCTCGCCCGCCGCCTTGAGGTGGAACAAGGCCCGGAACCGGTTGGCAAGCTTGGTGTTGCCGTCTGCGTTCGTGAGAAGGTCGCAGAGCTGCTCGAGGTTGGCCAGTTCGACGTCGATGGTCATGGGATGTGGTGAACGTGGCGAGATGGCACAGATAATTTTTTTTCATGCAGGGCGGCGTGCCGGACGCTGCGTGCCGGATGCTGCGTGCCGGATGCTGCGTGCCGGATGTGTCAAACGCCGGCTCGCTTTGCGGGCTCGCTCGTTGGTTCGCCGGGCTGCTCCGGCTGCACCACCACCCAGAACAGCTCGTTGCCCGTGCCCCCTGCCACCGTCTCCACCGGGCCGGCTGCTGCACACGCAGCCAACCACTGGGCCGCCGGGTTGCTCTGTTGCTGGCTTGCCCACGCGCGCCGCTGCTGCTGCTCCGCTGCCACGGCCTCCAAGGAGTTGTCCGCCCGCGGCGCCACTCCCCCCAGCGTGGCTGCCATCACCATCCGGTTCACCTCGGCGTGCTCAGCGCCCTGGTGGAGCACAAAGCGAGCTGCCGCGATCCTGAGGCCGTGGTCTTTGATGTGTGCAAGCGTGGGGACTGCCGACACCGCTAGCGTGCCAGTCGGAAACCCAAGCAACAACGAAACCGCCCCCACGGGACACGGCGCCTCCCCAAGAGCCTCCCGGAGCTGTGGTAGCGACGTGGGAAACGCCACTGCCTGGAGACACGGCATGGTTGCCACAAACCGGTCCACCGCTAGCGCATCGTCCCCCACAAGGACCGCCACCAAGGGACACCCAAGCACACCGCGGGCCTGCGTGCGGAGTCCTGCTGCAGCCACCCGCGGCCGCGGCGGTGCGGGGGCCGTGGCCACACCCCAGGCGCGCGCCGCCCGGGCCACAAGCGCCTCGTCAAACAAGCGCACGTCGTCGCCGTGGTCGTCCTGCGGCACCCGCCAGCGCCGCGTGGCCTGCTGCAACGTCTCTCCGCCCCCGCCCTCGAACTGGCGCTTGAACACGCGGAAACCGTAGCGCAGTGCGTGGTGCATGGAGCAAGCACGATTTTTCACGCATCGCCAGCATGAGCTCTTCTCTGTCGCTCGTGGACGTGGCCTTGTTCGAGGAGCCGGAGGACTTCCGGCCGCCGCCGCCACCCAAGCACCTGGTGGACTACGCCCGCGCGCTTGCACCCACCTCCATCCACCTCCTGCTTCTCGGCCACTCGCCGCTCTGGGGCCACCTCTTGTGGAACCTGGCGCGCTACACCGCCGGCTACCTCGACTCACACCCGGAGTTGGTGGCCGGGAAGCGGGTGCTCGAGTTGGGCTCGGGACTGGGGCTTCCGCTGATCATTGCCGCGCTCCACGGCGCTCGTGTCGTGTGCACCGACTACCCGGACGTGGATCTTGTGTCCAACATCCGCGACAACGTGGACTCGGTGGAGGGAATTGCGCCCGGCACCATTCCGGTGGAGGGCTACATCTGGGGCCAGGACACGGCGCCGTTGGAAGCACTTGGTGGAGGCAAGTTTGACGTGGTGGTGCTCCTGGACCTCGTGTTCAACCACACAGAACACACCAAGTTGCTCCAGACGTGCTGGGACTCGATGGTGCCTGGAGGCGTGGCCATGGTGGTGTTTCTGCCGCACCGTCCGCACTTGTTGGACAAGGACTTGGCGTTTTTCCAGGAGGCAGCCGACAAGGGCTTTGCCGTGGAACGCGTGGCCTTGGAGCAGTGGGAACACATGCACGGCGTGGACGAGGAGCCGCACGACGTCAGCGGCCGGGTCTACCACTACGCACTCCGGCGGTGAGAACGGACATGTCTGCCGCTATGGATCCGGAGAAAAGCGCCTACGCCCTGTCCTTGAGAATGTGGGGCTTGCGCTCCGCAAGATCCAAAATGGTCTTGCCAAACTCGCTGTTGCACCACGCAAACCACGGCCGTGTGTACTGCTTGCCGCTGGGAGCATGCACGTTCACACTCTCGTGCATCAACCCCAACCCGCCGGTCAGGCGCTTCAACATGGCCAACTGCTCGCGGATCTCGGCGTCGTCTGTGCTGGTGCGGATGCGCACACACAACAGCATGGGCCATGCGTGGTGGATCCCCACGTGCGGGCCGCCAATGCCCTCCAACCGCTCGCCGTGCACGTAGTAGGCGTTGCCCTGCGGCAGAAGCACCATGCGCCGTGTGTTCTGGTACACTGGGTCGTCCACCGACACGAACCCCATGTCCGGGAGCGCGAGCAACAGCGGGAGGTTGGCATCGTCCATGCTCACCACCCCCCCATAGCCATCCACCTCGTAGGCAAACACCTGGCCGAATACAGGGTGTTTCACCACGCCGTGTGCCATGATGCCGGCACGGATCTCGGCGCTCGTGGTTTCGGCATAGCCAATAGCCTCCTCCAACAGCTCCCGTTCCTTGCCAGGCGCAGCCGGTCCTGCCCAGTCACGGAGCATCACTGCCGTGCGGTTGAGCTCCACACTCAACTGGGCGTTGCCGGGGATGAAGAACTGGAAAATGCAGGCGTCGTCCAGCGGCCGGAACGCCAGCCGCACCATCCCGCCGCCGCCCCGCACCGGGTTGCCGGTGCCGCCAAGCAGAAGGGTTTCCAGACCCAGGTGCGTCTCCCGCTGGAATGTGTACGGGAAAGGGTTCACGCTGCCGTCTTCTGCAAACGTGGGAGCGCGCTGCCGGTGCACCACCGAGAGCACGGTGTAGAAGGCCTGCAACCACTCCTCGTCCACAAACAGAGTGTCGCCCGTGGCATCGTAGTACTCGTTGGCCAACCCGAGAAACGACGCGAGCAGGTCGATTTCCCACTTGCACTCGTACACCACCCGCCAGTCGGGTGCCGGCCGCACGTTGTCGCGGTGCAGCGGCACCGGCCGCACGCCCAGCCCCGCAGGCGGGTGGAAGGCGTTGCAGTACGGTGCTGCCACCACCATGCCGGCCTGCGTTGCTATGGCGCCGCGGATAAGCGTCGCAAGGGCTGGGTCGGCGCGAGCGTAGCGCTGGTAGACACTGAGCTGGCGCGCCGCGTCGCGGAGCCACTCAGCGTGGATGTCGCCCGTCACCACAAACGTGGCGGGCGCGTGGGGCTCGTGAAAGAGAATGGTGGTGTCGAGCGTGTTGGGAAGCGTGTTTTCCACCAACCGCGCAAGGTCGGGGTCAGCAATCGCGGCACTCAAGTCGGCCACGGCCTTGTCCACCACCCGCAGCGTGAAGGTGCGGCAGTGGGCCGGCGGGCGCATCAGTGGGAGCTGCAACGGTCCTGTGCTGAGCGGGCCGTGGCGCACCCCGGCATACTCCGTGTAGTCGGGGCACACGCCCCGCCCAATCGGCCGCCTGGGCACTGCCTCCGCGGGCCGGCGAGCTCTCCGCGGAGCTTGCGGCTTGTAGTTGCTCACGTCAACGTCCGCAACGTGCTCGGGCGAGTGGCAGAGGTACACCACAGCCAAGATCACAAGCACCCAGATAAGCACGTGGTGGTGGCGGAACCGCCGCCGGCCGATGTAGATGGGGTCTGAGAACATGGGAGCGGAGATAAAAATAGCCGAAGGATGACGACTTCGGCTACCGCGGTGGCAGCACGACCTGCGCAGCGTGCTGGTGGGGCGGCGGGGGCGGCGGGCACGGCGGGGTGTTTGTGCGGCGGTTCCTGTCGGCGGTCTCGTCGAAGGGACGGGTGGGCGGCGGGGGCGGTCTAAACGGCGCCGATCGCTGCGGGGCAGAGGGTTTGTCGATACGGCGCACAGAAGTGGACGTTGCATAGTGGTCCCTTGCGTGCGTCAATACGGGAGAAAAGCTTGTGTGCGGTGGTCGGCTGCAGGGGTGCTGGGTGGTGCAGGCGCACAGCCGGGGTTGCAGAGACGTCGGTGGGAGTCGGTCAGAGGGGTTGGTGGGAATCCATGGTTTGGTTACACCAAAGCAGCTGGTGGCTGGGTTGCTGCAACAACGTTGTTCGTGTGAAGGTCTATCGGGAGGGGTGGTCCTCTCTCGGCACCTTCTCAGGCCGCTGGCGTGATTGAGCGATGGTTGGAGGGGACTTTTCAGCCGGCTAGTTCATGAGCACAAAAAGCATGATACTGCCCATCATGCGCTCAAACATCGCGAGTTTTGGTGGCCAGTGCCGTCGGATAGCCGACTCGCGGATGACCGAGTCCGCGAAGGTGATTGAA
>JAJLZO010000275.1:0-10945 GCA_030572215.1 Limtongozyma cylindracea
CTTCTGTTGCGTCGTCGACTGCATCTTCTGTGGCCTCTTCCGCTGCATCTTCTGTGGCCTCTTCTGCCGCGCTGTCTGTGGTTTCGGAGCTGGCGGCGGCGGAGAGCCTGTGCGTGCCGACGGGTCTGGGAACCGCTGCGTACACGTGCCACGCGAGCTGTGGCAACGCGATCATCCAGGCGCGGACGTGCCAGACGGACGGCGTGACGGACCCGGAGTGTTTGTGTGCCTCTGGTTCTGGGTTCATGAACTTGATTGACTCGTGCTTGGACTGCGGGTGGTGTTTGTGGAGCGACTACGGGAAGTTCCTCACGCCGTTCTTGACCGAGTGCGGGTTGCTGCCGACACCGACGGGCACGACGTGTGCGCCGACAAACTGCCCGGCGACGCTGGCCGCTTCTTTGTCTGCATCCTCTCTGGCTGCATCCTCTGCTGCCAGTTTGACGTCCCTTGCTTCGTCTGTTGTTTCGTCTGCTGATTCCTCGGCTGCCACCTCCTCTGTTATCTCCCTGGCAGCCGCATCCTCTGTTGTCTCTCTGGCAGCCACTTCCTCTGTTGTCTCTCTGGCAGCCACTTCCTCTTTGGTTTTCTCATCCTCAGCTGAGTCTACCGACCTGTCTGCTGTCTCCATTGTCTCCAGCGGCCTGACCGTCGGCCTGTCGCTGGCCCCTACCTCGGCCCCCTCGCTGGCCCCTGCTGGAAACCAGACCACCACCACCACCTCCACCACAGTGGTCACCTCCACCCGCTACACCTCCACCACGACCATCACCGAGTGGGTCACGGCGGCATTGGCCAAGCGTGATGTGCAGGCGACACCGGTGCTTGCCAAGCGCGACCTTGCCACTGAGCTTGTCACCAGCACGGTTGTCGTCGAGGGCGTGCTCACCGTCACTGTCACCTCCACCACCACTGCTGGAGCTTCTGCTACGGGCTCTGTCACGGGCCTGGCCACTGCCCCCACCAGCACTGCTGTCTCTGAGAGTGCCGGTGCTACTGGGTCCGGTGTGCCGACCGGGATTGCCAGCACCAGCTCCAACGGCGCACCTGGCTCGACCAATACCATCACATCGGGTGAGAACGGCGTATCCACCTCGACTGCCACGGTTGGCAGTGTGGGCACCACTGTGGTGACGGTCACGCTGTGCTCTGAGAACAAGTGCCACGAGACTGCCGTCACCACCGGCGTCACGGTCGTCACGTCGACGCACCACGGCACCGTCACGTCGTACACCACGTACTGCCCGTTGACCACCGAGTCTGCCAAGTCGCTGTACACGACCGAGACGGTGACAGTGACGCTGTGCGAGGATAATGCGTGCCACGAGGTGACGGTCACCACGACCTACTGCCCGGTGACCAGCACCAGTGTGTCGTGCTCGGGCGACAAGTGCGTGACCAATACCCTCACCACCAAGGTGCCGGCGCCCACCGAGATTCCGGAGTACACTACGGAGACGGTGACCATCACGCTGTGCGAGAACGACGCGTGTCTGGAAGCCACGGTGACCAAGACGCATGCTCCCTCGACAAGCACGATTGTGTCTTGCAACGGGGGCGAGTGCGTGACGAGCACCGTGACCACGAAGGTGCCGGTGACCAAGACCGTTGTTCTGACAACAAAGGAAGGCGCTGAAGCCACTCTGAAGGAAACCCAGCCGACGGCACCTGCGAGCGAGCATGGCACGAAGGCTACTGGGAAGGGTGAAACCACCTCGAAGGACGAGACGAGTACGGTGACGACCGAGGTGCCGGTGACGCAGACAGTCACTCCTGAGACTGTGGGCGTGACGACAGCCTCTGGCTCCGGTGCCACTGGATCAGGTGGTTCTGCGTCCTCAGCTGGTGTGTCTACTTCCCCGTCTGCCACCGCCTACCCTGGCGGTGCTGCCCGTGTGGGCTTCTCCCTTGTGGGATTGCTTGTGCCGATGCTCTTGGTGTAGTTGAATACCCACAAGTTTTGTTATCTGGGTCTCTCATTGGGCTGTCTAGGCGGGATGACTGGAAGGGACGGTCGATCGCTGTGGTTGGACAAGTGACGCTGCATTTCTGCCAACAGCTTAGGACCAGGAATGAGCCGGAAGTCCAAATCTGAGCGTGCCGAAAGAACCGGGGCTGCAGAAAGCACGGCATGGCTCCTACAGATGGCTACCGCGTCCTGACTCTACCGGAGGAACGGGCCGTTGAACGTGTGGCCAGGGAGATTGGCTTTGGCTGCCATGCACATCCTCTTTGTTTGCGGCGGCAGACTGAGTCTGCGCAGCTCCCGCATTTGGGCAGCTCGGCCGTATCAGGCCATCTCATCTGCAAGCTTAGAACGGGCGTGCGTCGGACTCTGCGGCGTCACCGGCCCAGCAGCACCCTTGTTGCTAATCGGGCCATGTGCGGCCGATTCCGGTTGCGTTTCGGTGCGCTTTATCTAGTCATGGGCCCACCAACGGTTGAGGCGTTTGGGCGGCATGTTGTAGCACCAGGAAAGGAGACGGCGTGCATGACCAACCCCCGAAATGCCGCACGGGAGCAACCCGCCAGCTGCAGAGCGCAGGTGGTGCCAGGCTAGAAAACCAGAAGGGGATAGAAACGCCAAAATACCGAGGGACTCCGAGAAGCTGCCCTGCTCTCGGGGTCTCTCCCGGGGGTTCTGGAGCAGGCGCTGGATCTCGCGTGGAATGCACGGAGCTGCACGGCGCGATATTCCGGCGCAGGCTATGCATGCTCATGCACTTCATGCGCGATACGCTGGGTAGATGGGCTTGCAGGCGGTTATGCTTGTCTCCACCGCATGCCGCCAGTCGCCGGACAACACCGGTAGGGTCAGGAGGGGAGCAGGCGAGAGTCCCCATGACGTGCCGCCACTGGCGCGGTGCTGTCGAGAGGCGGACCCGTCTGTCGTGGCGAGCGCGAGCCGCTGCGCCGAACTTTCCCCACACCCCCAAGCCGAAATCAGGCGGACGCGTCGGGCATGCGTCAACAATAGAACGGCACCGCGTGCGTTTTCCGACCCAAACACGGCTCCGTGCGGCATGTATAAATGGTGTGTAGCCGCCTACGGGGCGTGCTGCCCCACACCATGCTTGTTTCCTTGTGGACGTTTGCCGTGGCGCTTTCGGGGGCAGCAGCAGTTGAAGTCGACGCTGACAGTGTGCTTCTGAACTTGGTGATCCGGCCGTTGGATGCTACGGCAGACGGTGCTGGCGATGACTATCTCGCCACGTTTGACGTGGGTCTCAACGGTGCATACCTTCTGCCCGGCGACAACTTTACGGTGGGGTTGGAGTTTGTGTCGGTGATTGCGCAGTCTGTGTCGATCAAGGATCTGGACGGAAACTTGTACGCCACCTGCGAGGGCACCAGTGGTGGGTTTGATGCCATCGAGTCCAGTTTCACGTGCACCATTGAGGACGCGTTGACCAGCTCCACTGTCGTTGCCGGCTCCATGACATTCCAGTTCAACTTTGCATACGGTCTTGGCTTTAGCGCCGAAGCTCTTGAGGCGGCCGCGCACTGGAAGGTGGGCAACAACCTTGTTGAGTGGGATGGTTTTTCTACGTGGGTTGAGTTTTCCGATCACACCGCCATGGTGGACCCGTCTGGTTACGACTACCTTGCCAATGCTGGCTGGCTCCCCACTGCTGGTTCTTTGCGGTTTATGCTGGGTTCGTACAACCGCACCGACGGGGCCACCTATGGTCTGATTGACTATTCGCTCTTTCCTGCCAAGCAGCCCGACTATCCCACTCTGGATGATCTGATTCATGTGTTTGCAGCAACATCTATCAGCCCATGGGGTACTCCAGTTGCGTTGGACCAGGATTATGACGACATGACTGTTCAGGCCATAAACTGGGGGGACCACATGCAGTACAAGGCGAGCTACTCTGAACTTCCCGAGAACATGCGTGTGTTCTTGTACATTGATGTGGGCTACACCGGGCTGCCGAGTCCCTTGGAGTTTACGTGGTCTGGTGGCTCCAACCTGTACCCTGCACCTCCTGCTCATGTCACAATTGGGGGTGGGTCCACATATCGCACGTTTACGTTTCCTACATGGACTGCAAGCGTGGCGTTGGTTGTTGCAAGCTCTTCCGTGCTGTCGTCTGCGTCGCTGTCTACGTCGCTGTCTGAGTCGTTGTCTACGTCGCTGTCTGCGTCGCCGTCTGTGTCTCTTTCGGGGGCTCTCTCTGAGTCTGCGTCGACTGTTGTCTCCCAGTCGCCGTCTCTGTCAGCTGTTGTCTCTCAGTCGCCGTCTCAGTCGACTGTTGCCTCTCAGTCCCCGTCGCTGTCGGCCGTTGCTTCTCAGTCCCCGTCGTTATCGACTGCTGTCTCCCAGCCTCTGTCGCTGGTTGCTACTGTCTCCCAGTCTCCTTCTGCGTCTGTGGCGTCTTCCTTGACGTTTACTTCGTCCCTGTTTACGGGCTACGCTAACGGAACCACTACAAAAACCGCTCTCTCTACTTCAACGCACTACACCGGAACCGTGACCATCACTGAGTGGGTGAGTGTGTACTCGAATGGCGAATTGGCCAAGAGAAACCAGAAGAGAGACTTCGCAACAGTCACATCTGTGGTTGTTGTTGAAGCAGCGTTTACTGCGACGGTGACTTCGACCACGACTGTGGCGTATCCCAGCAGTGCAGCTACAGGGGCTACAGAAACTGGCTCTGGCTCCGGCTCCGGCTCTGGCTCCGGCTCCGGCTCTGGCTCCGGCACCTCCACTGTCATTGCAAACAACTATGGCACCACCGTCGTCACCATCACCCTGTGCCATGACGACGCATGCCACGAGACGGCCGTCACCACTGGCGTCACCGTGATCACCTCCATTCACGACGGCACTGTGACCGAGTACACCACGTACTGCCCGCTCACCGCCACCACCACCTCCACGTCGCTGTACACCACCGAGACAATCACCATCACTCTGTGCGAGGACAACGCATGTCACGAGGTGACAGTTACCACGACATACTGCCCGTTGACCAGCACCCCTGTTCAGTGCTCTGGAGAGGAATGCGTCACCAGCACTGTCACGACAAAGGTGCCGATCACGCAGACCGTTGCTCCCACCGCCTCCTCGGCAACTCTTCCAGAGGTGGCCACAGAGCCTGCTTCTGCATCCTCTACCTCGCCGGCAGTCACCACGTACGCAGGAGGTGCCGCATCGCTTGGATTTTCGCTTGTGGCACTCCTCCCAGTGCTTCTTTTGTAGGTTTTGTGAATGCTACTCCGAAAACGAACGCCACGCGAACCACAGCAGTACACACGTACATTCAGCTACACCATAAAGGCACTGGTATCGGTAAACAACGCATCGTAGCCAGCGGTGCGGAAGTTGTCCTTGCCGGTGTACAAGCCCAAGGCGTTGATCTGCATCAAGTTGTTGCCCAGCTGCAGACTGCTGGTGTACTTGGGCCAGTTGGTCCACAAGCCCGCCTTGTTGGGGTCCAAGTCGGTGGCAAACGCAATGAACGCGTTGTTGTAGATGAGACTGCCGCTGCCGGGCAAGAACCACTCCCAGATGATGTCATTGGCGTGGAAACTGCCGAGAACCGGCAACCCCAGAAGCTGCTTCAGGAGGTACGAGTACTTGGTACCGCCCTGGAAGTGGTTGAGGAAGTAGCGGCGCAGAAGCGTGAAGGCAAGGTCGCCGAGCAACGCCAGGATCCGCTTGAACTGAGGAGTGATGGCGTTGAAGATGCCTGTGTCGAACGGCAGGCCCTGGGTAATGCTGCTAGGGTAGGCAGTCAACAAGGTGTCGATCTGAGAGTCGCTAGCCCAGAGGAACAGCTCCTTGACGTACTGGCGTGCCTGCGCGTTTGTCGTCACGTTCAACAGCAGGAGGCCGAACAAGGTGCCCTCGTCGTTCTGGTCGCCGACAATCACCGGCACCTTGGCGTACTTGCCGTCGCGCACCAAGTTGAACATGTTGTCGGTGATGTTGATACCATCTGGCCGCGGGAGCGTCAGCAACCGCAACGACAGGTACAGCAAGCACCCGGGAATCTTGTTGGTCAAGGCATAGAAGGCGGTTTCCAGAATTCCGCGCAAGCACGCAAGCTTGTCGCCGGCACTGCCGCACCCGCCCTGCAGCACAAGGCTGTCAAAGATCTGGTTGGAGTAGGTGCTGTCCTGGGGGGCCAGCGGCACCATGACACCCAGCTGCATGATGGCGGCGCGGAAGAGCGGCTTGCCCTTGTACGTGTTGTCGCCGTCGTTCCAGATGAGGTGGACAAAGGTGGACATGCTGCCTGCCAGCTCGCCAAAGATGGTCACCTTGCTCGGGTCGCCGCCGAACCCAGCAATGTTGTCTGCCACCCACTGCATCGCCAAACGCTGGTCGCGGATACCGGCGTTGGCGTTGCCCTCCTCGCCGACCGGAGCACCGGGCAAGAAGCCGTACGTGGCAATCCGGTAGTTGATGGTGACCACGATCACCGGCTTGCCCATGAGCTTGCTGGTGGAGATGAACCGCTGCGGGGGGTATGTGTTGGAGCCGCCAAGCTGGAAGCCACCACCAAAGATCCAGAACATGACCGGGAGCTTGTCGGTGGCCTTGGTGCCAGGAGGCACAAACACGTTGAGCGAGAGACAGTCCTCGCTCTGGGGGTAGATCACCTTGCTGACAATCTTGGACTGGAGCACCAAGTTGACGACGTTGGACGCCAAGTTGTCCTGCCACGAGGCAATGGGGTCCATCTGGTAGCACGTGGGGCCGTACAGCTTGAAGGTCTGGCCATTGAGCGACGCCTTGTAGGGGATGGGTGCCTTGAAGCGGAGGCTGCCCACCGGGGGCTCGGCGTAGGGAATGCCGAGGAACTGGTCGACGCCGAGGAGGTTGATGCCGTTGATGGAGTCGCCGTTGGCAAGCTTGGCGGTGGTGGCGGCCGAGGCTGCCGCAGCGAGAGTGAGCACCGGGAGGAGAAGCTGCATGGCGGTGCGGAAGGAGCAAGCCGCCCCCGCTTTATACTCCAGGCCGGCAGGCACTCCGCAAATCGGGCACGGCTCTGCTCTCACGGTGCTTGTCACATGCACGGAAAGGCGGAGGCGGCTTGGACGGCACAATGGCACATGCACGCGGCAAGTACGGTTTTAGCGCTGTTGCATGCAAAAAGCGGGGGCGCGGCTGAGGAAAGGGGAATGCGTGCTCCAGACACGGACGTGCTGCTGACAAGTGCGGAAATAGACGGACGCCTTGCTCGGAAAGCTGTGCGCTGCGGGCAGTGATTGGGTTTGTACACGAGGGAAAGCCGTTGGCGTGTGCGTGCATGGGGGGTTGCATGACGTCTGGCTAGTACGGAGGCGCGTGGGACGCGCCATCCACCCGCAAGCCGGCGCCAGAGAGGAATGCAGACCAAACCGGAAAGACAGCGGGGGAGACTAGGCTGCCACCGCTAGCAAGGCGGTGGGAGCGTGTGCACGGCGTTGGCGAAACTACCCGCGATGCAGGCGGGTGCTATATTCCGGGGCTTGGCACAGGATAAAACGCGCGGCCAAATGCGGGGTAGGGCGGCACGGTCATGCCCGGCAATCACTGTGGCAAGAGCACAGGATGGCTGGCGTCGAGACAGCAGGCGGACGGGGCACGTGCTGCCTTCTGTTGGGGCCGGCTGCGCGTCTCGGGGTAGGACTCGCAAAGCTGGGTCCGACCCGGGCGTGTGTGCACCAACACGTGACTGCATTTCTCGGGAGTTTTCGCAGCCGTTCGAGACGCGCCTCGGTCCCGATGCTGTTTGACATTGTGGAGCACGTGTGCGAGTTGCCGTACCTCGCGCTCTCGGTGCTCTTTTCGCTCCTACCCATTGTCACTGCCGAGCTCTACCGCGAGTGCCATGTGTACGAGGTCCGGCGGCTTGCTCGTGCGCAGCGGTGGCGGGAGCTTGTCGTCGCAGACTATTCGTCGGATCGGTTCACCATGAAGCGAGCCACTTTTGAGAAAAGGGTTGGAGGCAAGGAACCGCCACCCTTTCACATTGGCTGTGTTAGGGTGCCGCAGCTGGATGATTCTCCCGGGCAGTTGCTGGAGTGGGCCGGCTATCTTGAGACGCATACCGACTCTGTGGCATTGGAAGTTGGCAATGCTCGAGCGTTCTTGGCAGCCCGTCCCTCGGCCATGGGTGCGTTCAGTAACCTCGGGGAATTGCACTTTGAAAGTGGGTTGGGTGACTACGGCGATGAGCACCTGATTGCAGACTTGTGTTTTCCGCCAGGGTTGCGTGTCCTTCTGATTGGGCCCCGGTGGCAGTGCAAACTGACGTCATACCGAGATCTTGTGATTCCTAGCTCTGTTGTGCGGTTTGGGTTGAACTATCCCTTTTCCTCGCTGGACCAGCTTCCTGAGCTTCCATCGAAGTTGCAGAGGCTTGAGCTCTGGAAGTATTCTCTGGTGGATGTGTCTCCACTTCTTCAGCTGATTCCTGTCAGCTTGGTGGAGTTGTTTGTCTATCGAGAAGGGCTTCGCTCGCCGGCTGCTGCCAAGCTGGGCCTCGAGCAGTTTCCTCGGTTGCTGGCTCACAACTTGGACGTGGTTGACGGCCATGTGGGGAACCATGCATCGATGAAGAGGGGCCACGATGGGGCGTGGACTTTTGTTGTTGACCACTTTACCGACTACTCCAACTACACTCCCCCACACGGCATTGAAAAGTTGAAGATTGTGGGCGAAGCTGACGATATGCCCGACGCACTCGACGGTGTGCTTGGGAACACCCCAGATTTGCAGCTGCTTGAGTTCAGCTCTATTGCCGTCGACCGGTGTACTATTGCGGCGCAGAAGATGCCGCGTCTCGCAGAGTTGCTGCTCCGCAACTGTCGAGAGATCACCGAATGCAGTTTCCAGTTTGCCATCAACGTGACCAAGTTACTGATGACACTGTGTCTGCTCCGCTCTGTGCCCGCATTCATTTGCAAATGCAGCCATTTAAAGGAGTTGGACTTGAGTGATAGCATGATCCACGCCGCTGGATTAAGCGGGTGCGAGTTTCCCGCGGGTCTCGAACGATTGGTGCTTTCTGTGGCACATGGAGAGTCAGAGGAATTGCTGAAACAAGAGACGGATGGCGTTGCTATGCCTGCACAGCCTGCTCGGGACCTTCAGTCTCTCGTCCGTTTGGAGCATTTGAACATGCTGTTTTGTGATCTCACGGAGTTGGACAGCTGGCGGTTTCCAGAAAGCCTCAAAGAGTTGAATGTCTCTAATAACGCGTTCAGCCAGACCAGCTTGGCGGCAGTTGTGTTGCCGCCCGCACTCGAGGTGTTGGAGGTACTGGGGTGCGACTTGACGGACCCTTGGGACCTCCAGCTTCCCGCAACACTCAAGAGATTGGATATGCTGTGCAACCATGCATTTGAGCCGCCGGAAGGATACTCATTTCCAGCTAGTCTTGAGACGGTGCTGATGAACAGGAATCAGGTTGAGCAGTTGGAAGAGGTTGATTTCCCACCCAGACTCAAGGAGTTGGACATTGGCTCCAACCCGCTCTCCATGACCGATGTGGAGAGTGTGAAGCTTCCGCAGACTCTCGAGGTGTTGGTGATGACCAACTGTGGCATCAGCGACCCATGGGAGATTGATCTTCCGAACAGCCTCAAACTGTTGAGCTTACTGGGAAACAGGTTGACTGCTCCCCCAGCCGAGCATATGTTCCCCGAAGGGCTCGAGGTGCTCAACATGTGCCAGTGCGGTATCGCTGACGTCGCCTGGTTTTCCCCTCCAAAGTCGCTCACGAGGTTGGATTTGCTGGGAAACAAGTTTATTGAGCCACTGCAAGTGTTTTCGTTTTCGGAGGGGCTCCAGGTGCTTGACATGAGTTTTTGTGCTATCGAAGTTGTCACCAAGTACCGTTTCCCTCAGTCGCTCAAAGAGTTGAATTTGGGATACAACGACTTTCCGGTGCCAGTGGACTATGCGTGGCCAGCGGAGAGTAAGGTTGCTTTGCCACGCAGATGCGTGAGTGGTTACTTGAGAGATCAGTTGAGAAGAGGCTTTCCAAGGGTGAAGTTCTCATACTGGTAAGCTGATGGGTTTGTCACGAGCTTGGGGCGAAGCAGAGACGGTAGTGCTCCGAGTGGATTGTGAGCCGCCCCGTTACCTGGAGGCTTGCGTGTACGTCTGCAACGTAATCGCTGCTTGGTGGGTGTTTTAGTACCATGGATAGAAGTGCCAATGCGTCTTTGGTACATTCATAGCAAGCATTGAATAGCATGAAGGAGTTGTGGTGTTGACGAAGACGATAAGGGTAGATTATGGAGTGTAAAGTAGGGGGATGAGTAGGAGTGGGGGGAGAGTGGGAGAGTGGTGGGGAGTGGAGTGGAGGATGGAGGGAGTGATGTGACACGCTGTGGAGTGGTGGGTGGTGGCAGTGGTGTGTGTGGTGGGTGTTGGTAGCACGGAGAGATGGAGAGTGGGGAGAGGAGTGGAGTAAGTGGGCTGGGAGTGGAGTGGCGGGGATAGGAGTGTGACAGGGGCGAATGTGGTGTGGAGTATGGTGAGTGTGCGTAGTTTGAGACCAAGGGGTGATAAATTGGAGGAGAATGGACGTGGTTGATGTGGAGTGAGGAGGAAGTGGTGTTAGGATGTGTATGCAGGTGGTGTGTAAGGGTGTGAGAATGAGATGTGTACGGATGAGATGAGGTGTGCGGGTGTTATGCAGGTGGTGTGTACGGATGAGATGAGGTGGTGTGTAAGGGTGTGATGAGATGATGTGTAAGGGTGTGATGAGGTGATGTGTGCGGGTGTTATGAGGTGATGTGTAAGGGTGTGATGAGATGATGTGTACGGGTGTGATGAGGTGGTGTGTGCGGGTGTTGTGTGTACGGGTGTTGCTTTGGTGTGCGGGTGTTGCTTCGTGTGCGGGTGTTGCTTATGTGTGCGGGTGTTGCTTATGTGTGCGGGTGTTGCTTTGGTGTGCGGGTGTTGCTTTGGTGTGCGGGTGTTGCTTCGTGTGCG
>JAJLZO010000276.1:0-10824 GCA_030572215.1 Limtongozyma cylindracea
AGACTCCTGCGACGGTGCCTGCGGGAACTTTGGAGGTGACGACGGAGGTGTACACCACAGAGACCCGCACGATCCAGCTGTGCGCAGGCGGTGTGTGCAGCGATGTGACAAGAACTAGTGTTGGCACTGTTGCAACGACGCCTGCTGGTCCTGAGACCCCCGCGACTGGCGCTGAGACCCCTGCCACCGGCACGGAGACCCCTGCCACCGGCACGGAGACCCCTGCCACCGGCACGGAGACCCCTGCCACCGGCACGGAGACCCCTGCCACCGGCACGGAGACCCCTGCCACCGGCACCTCCACTGGTACCACTGCCAGCGTGTTTTCAACCCTCTCTACGTCTGCGGCACTGACGGTGCCGTCTGTGTCTACGACGGCGTATGCCGGCGGTGCTGCCGCGTCCTTCGCCCCTGTTCCTCTTGTTGTTTTTGCTATGGCGCTTCTTGTCTAAGAAGCCCAGCAGTTCTCTCTTTCTGACCCGTGTGGGCTAAATACCAACAATCTTGTTTGCTGAACACTCTTTACGCGGCTTATTGTAAATCGATTACTCTATCAGATTACGCAACACAGTAGCCACCATCCACACGAATGTCGCTGCCGGTGGTAAAGGTGCTGGCGTCACTGGCCAAGTAGAGGTAGGCCCCCACCAACTCCCGGGGCATACCCTCTCTGCCCAACGGCGTCAAGGACCACCAGTGCGAGCGGATCTCGTTCGGAAGAAAGTCCGAGATCTCGGTCTTCATGTAGCCCGGCGACACCAGGTTCACGCGAGCAAAGCCAGCCCACTCCACCGCCAACAGCTTGGCAAGGTGCAAGCAGCCCGCCTTGACGGCGTTGTAGGGAGCCTGCAACTGCGGCACGTTGACAATGTGGCCGCTCATGGACGCGGTGACAATGAAACTGCCCCGACCCTTCTCCTTGAACACCTTGCCCACGTTCTTGGCGCAGTAGTAGACACCGTCGAGGTCCACGCTCACCACGCGGTGCCACGCCTCGTCGTCGTCCGCCTCCACAAGCGGACCCTTGGTCCACGGAATCCCCGCGTTTGCCACAAACACGTCAATGGTGCCAAAGTCCTCCACCTGCTGCTTGATCGTGGTCGCAACCGCCGCCAGGTCTGTGATCTCGCACAGGTATGCTTTCACACGCACCGAGTAGGTCCTGCTCAACCGGGCCGCCTTTTCCAACGCCTCTTCCGTCGACGTGAACTTGTCGTAGTACCAGAGACAGATGTCGGCACCGGCCTGCGCATACGCCTCCGCCACGCAGTAGCCAATGCCCGTGGCCGAGCCGGTGATGGAGGCCACCTTGCCCTTGAGCGAAAAAAGGTCGAGCACGTTGGGCGCGAGCACGGGGTCCGGGCGCGGGAGCAGGCCAATGGAGGTGTTGAGGTGCGATTCAACCATGGAGTCGTGGCAGGGGGACCAGGTGCCGGCACGCCGCCTTATATACACTTGGGCGTGTTGTTTCTTTTGCCGGGGTTAGCCGGAATGGTTGAGCGATTTAGTTCGAGTCGCCGATCCGCGGGGTAATGTGGGGCCGTGTGGGGTTACCTGCAGCTGCCACCAATCGGGAACTGCGGACCGCCCCCGTGTACGCCCATCCGGCGGTGTCAGGATGGGCCGAGCCACGGCATCCACGCTACTGCGCACGGAGGTGCCTGCACAACATGCATCAGGTCATCTATCCGGCATGCACGGTGCATCGGAGTTACCATGCTGCATGTCCGAATCGGGACGGGCGCCGTACCTGCGTGTGCGTGTGGGGAAGGGCCCTGCGCGTGCGTCCCGAGAGGCCGCACCCGTGCCCGGGTTTCTATGCACACTGGGCCGCCACTGCCTGGGCCCACGCCGCGTCCACGCTGGCCAACGCAGCCACCTCGTCTTCTGTCAATGCCCCGCCGCGGCGCACGCGTGTCGCCACGCCCACCACCTGGGCACGGCCCGCAGGCGTTGTGGCCGCCAACTCCACCGCCCGCCGCACCACTGCTCCGCGACACTCGGCAACCCGCCCGGCGGCCTCCACCATCTCCACCACCTTCCCAAGCTCCGCCACGCTCGTGGCGCTGGCCAAAAGCACCCGGATGGTTTCTCCAGCCATCACGCTCCGGAGCACCGCCGGGAACCGCTCCACCGCCTGTTCTCCCACCGCCGCCACAAACGCGCCCACCGTGGCCTCGCTGGGATGCACGCCGGCCGCCACCAACGTCTCGAGATAGCCTGCCGCCTGGCCGACGTTTCCCCGCCGGAGGGCGGCAGCGAACACCACCTCCACCAACGGCAACGACCCATTGGCCAACGCTTCGCTGTGCGTCTCGCCCACTGTCTCCAAAAACCCACCCAAAACCGTTCCTTCCTCAAGACGGACACCGGTAACCACGGCCTGCTGCACCACCTTGGCAAGCGCCATGCTCCGGAACCGGTTCAAGTTGGCCGCCACATAGGCACACACGGCCGAATACCCAGCCAGGTCCACGTGGCGCAACACAAACAGAAGCACGTCGGCCGTGGCCGGAGACGACGGCCCGGGCGTTGCCGACACGCGCGGCGACGTTTCCGAGGCTGTGGTCTCGAGCACCGCCCGGACTCCGTCGGCATCGAGAGACGCAAGCCGGGCCGACGCCGCCAAGGCCTCCAACAGTGCGAGCGTGTGCGGGTCAAACGTGAGGCGCGGCGGCTCCAACGGGTCGCGCAACGGAACAAGGAGCGGGGCTGCCGCCACCCGGCCGACCGCAGAGGCGTCGTGTGCCATGGCGGACATGCGGCGGAGCTTGTCGGGAAGAGGACCGGGGTGTGCTTCGTGGACGCACCACTCGTCGAGCGTCATCAAGGGAGAGAGGGCAGCACGGGGCACAGCCACACGGGGATGTGTCCGGGGCCGCGGCTGGGCGAGGGTCCGCCGTGCAAGGCGGCCGGCAAGCGTCATGAAAAGTGGAGGTGGGCGGCGGGGACACCCGTACACCGCGGAAGTGACACCCGTGCACCACACCCATGCACCACACCCATGCACCACACCCATGCACCACACCCGTGCACCACACCCGTGCACCTCGCAAATGTAAACACTCAGTACGGCGCACGCAAACCCTATCGCCCATGCTCTGGCTCATTATCCCGCTCGTGGGCGTGGCGCTTGTGGTGCAGATCCTCGCGTGCATCACGCTGCCGGTGGTGCGTTCGTTCCTGCTCTGTCTGTACCAGGGCGTGGAGTTCGGGGTGTTTGGTTTCTGCACGGCGCTGGGGTGTCTGAAGCGGGGCATTGGCTACGGCGAGGCCGCCACCGACCAGGACGGCTTCTCGCTCCCCCAGAACACACGGCGGCTGGTGCTGCGGTTGTTGGTGGTGCACCCGATTGCCGTGGGCTTGACGTTTGTCTTGCTCGTGGGCGTGTGTGGATTGGCGGTGCCGCGGGCACGGGCGCTGCCACGGTTTGTGCTTGCGCTTCTTGCGTGGACGCTCCCCACCTTCTTGCTTGTCTTGCTCAGCTTCCTCACGGACATTCTTCTTTTTGCGCCCCATCTCAACTGGCCCGGGTGGATCATCATTGTGGCCATTGTTGCTTTGGCCGTGGTGAGCTCAGTGTTGTGCATTTCCCGGCGCCGGGCCGTGACCCGGAGATACAAAGCAGCACGGGGAGCAGGCGAGACCGAAATGGCCCTGTTTTCAGGGGCTCGGGGATACGACTGGTATGCCCAGGACAAGGACGAGTATTTGGTGGAGGTGGCGGGGGGCGAGGGGGAAGCGGGCCACGCCCGCGCACCCTCCCATGCCTACTCCGCCGAGTTTGACTTTGGCGATGCGGTGCGACCGTTCCGGGAGCCTGCCTACGACCCCGACACGTCGGACTTTCTTCGGATTCCCAACGCCGGGGTCCCCCAGACAATGCTCAACCTGGTGGTGGGCGGGGAGTATGAGGAGGTGGAGGTGGCGCCTGTCCGAAGCCACACGCCGGTGGTGGTGCGGGATGATATTCCTCCCGGAAGCATGGTGCCTCCATATCCCCACAGCGGAGAGGAAATGGGCTACGGAGAGGGAGCCGGCTTTGGAGAGGGACTCAGCGGCAGGGACGGGTATCCCACCACAAGCAGCATCTATGGCGAGTCGGTGGGACCGGAATACGCAGTGTCGTCCGGTGTTGCCCACCCGGGATACCTTGCTCCCACGCGACGTTCCACCGATGCGCCATATCCCAACTCGTCCTTTGAAATGGACCCTGAAGTGTTGCGGGTGCCGCTCCCCCCCCTGCTGGATTTCCAGCCGCTGTGTTGTGCTCCCGTTGCCCCCCCCGTGGACAGTCTCCACCCTCCCCACCCGTATCCCCACAGCAACCGGGCGTACCCCAGCGACCCCGACATGTATGTGGCTGGGCAGACAATGCAGCCGCCGTTGCTGTACTCGGACGTGGGCGCGGACGTGGAGGAGAGCACGGCAGGCAGTGTGGCTCGCACCGAGACCACCGCCGATCTGTTTCACTCGGCAGTCCAAGAAGGAGACAGCGACGAGGAGGCCGACGACACCTTGGAGGCTGTGGGGAACATTGCCCAGTCACCTGTGCACCCGAGACAAGAGACAGAGTCTTTGCGTGGGTTCTCTCGGCAGTCCACCATTCGGGACCCCGAGCCCCCTCTCAACTTCTCCCGGCGGTCAACTGAGGCGCCGCTCCACTTTTCGCGGCAGTCCACGATCCGGCCTGCAGCCCGAGCACGCGGCGACACAGTCACCACGCTCCAGACCACAGCCACAGACACAGCTCTTCCGACGTCTCGTCCCGAACCTCCCTCCACAGACGCGCCGCAGCCCGCGGCCCAGCCCGACCGCTACTCCACGTCCTCGCTGATCATCGACATATACGGCCAGCGGAGCATTGGCCCGAGCTCGGCTCTCCCCGACCCGCTGGTGTCGCCCGCGATCAACCGCGTGTCGCGGCTGCTGGAAATGCTTGGCCGGCTTCTGCGGTTGGATCTCGAGCTGCTGTCGCTGATGGAGTACGTGGCGCTGCCGCACCTTTCTGAAGCGAGCTCGGACTTTACGCTGATTTCGCAGCGGGGGGTGAACCCACGGTACTACGAGGCCGAGAGGGAACGGGAGCAGGAGCGGGAGCGGGAGCGGGAGCGCCAGCGGCCGTCAGTGTTGGACGCCAACCCGGACTTTGCCCTCAACGTGCAGCCTGCAGGCCGACGCAGGCACATGCACAGAGACGCAGGAAAAAATATTTGACTGCATTGACCCATGGCGAGTGATAAGAAGCGACGGAGACGGGGGAGAGGTGGGCGGAGCGAGACGGCGACGGCAGAGGAGCCGGGGTATGTGGCGACAGGGAACAAGGTGAACAAGGTGAAGCGGTTTGATGATGACGGGGAGGCGGTGGAGGTGGTGGAGGCGGTGGAGGCGGTTGAGGCGACAGAAGCGGTGAAGGCGGTGGTGGCGACAGATGCGGTGGAACAGATGGAACAGGAAGACCGGGCGACACCATCCGCGAGCACGCCCACAGCTCGGTCCAAGCGAAAGGCACACCGGCCCAAACACGCCACGTTCTTCTCCGACGACGAGGACTCCGCCCCCGCGGCCCCGAACAACGGCTCAGCCGCCACGGCTGCAGCGCTTCTCCCTGTGCGAGAGGCTCTTCCGGTGTACTCGGCGCAGTCCGCCATCCTTGCCCACTACTCTGCCAACTCGTCTCTCGTTATTATTGGTTCCACCGGGTCAGGCAAATCCACCCAGATCCCCCAGTTCCTTGCCAGCGTTTCCCCCAAAGCCATTGCCATCACGCAACCGCGACGGGTGGCCGCAATCAACCTTGCCACGCGTGTGGCCCAGGAATACGGGTCGCCGCTCGGCACCGACGTCGGCTACCTGGTTCGGTTTGACCACCGAGCCTCTGCCCGCACGCGCATCAAGTACCTCACCGACGGCATGCTTCTCCGCGAACTCATGCAGGACCCCCAGCTTCTGCGGTACCTGTGCGTGGTTCTAGACGAGGCCCACGAACGCACCGTGCTCACAGACCTTGTGCTTGGTTTTTTGCGCCAGCTCCTCGTGACGCGCAAGGACCCCCTCAAGGTGGTGGTGATGTCCGCTACGCTCCAGGCAGACACCTTCTCCGGGTTTCTCGACAACGCGCCAGTTTTGTATGTTCCTGGCCGGACCTATCCTGTGGACACCATGTATCTCAGCAAGCCGTGCGAGGACGTGGTGGACGCCATGGTGCATGCCGTGGTGCAGATCCACCTCGGCGAGCAGCAAGGCGACATCTTGTGCTTTCTCCCTGGCCAGGAAGAGATCGACAAGTGTGTGGGCACCTTGCAGCTCGTGGCCGGGCACCTTCCCAAAGGCACACCCGAGCTCGTGGCGCTCCCGTTGTACGCCGCATTGACTCCGGCACAGCAGCAGCACGTGTTTCTCCCGCTTCGCGGCAACACCCGCAAGGTGGTGCTCTCCACCAACATTGCCGAGACCTCGGTGACAGTGCCTGGCGTGCGGTATGTTGTGGACCTGGGGTTGCGCAAGGTGAAGGTGTGGCGCCACCAGCTTGGACTCCTGACGCTCCTCACCGCCCCGATTCTGCAGGCGGCTGCCACGCAGCGGCGGGGCCGGGCTGGCCGAGAGTTTCCCGGCAAGGCGTTCCGCCTCTATTCGGAAAAGGACTTTGGTGGTCTCCCGCCCGCGACGGAAAGCGAGATCAGCCGCAGCGACATTGCCGGTCCGGTTCTCATGCTCAAACGCATGAAAGTCAAGGATGTGGTTGGGTGGAGCTGGGTGGAACACCCTGGCCGGGAGCCGCTTGTGGCTGCCCTCACCCAGTTGTACACCCTCCAGGCCTTGGACAACACAGGCGAGATCACGCCCCGGGGCGTGCGGATGGCCCAGTTGCCGGTGGCACCGCACCTCGCGGCAGTCTTGCTTGCGGCCGCCGACCGGGACTGTTTGGATCCGGTGGTGACGATCGTGGCGTGTCTCAGCGTGGACAACTTGGTGGGCAACCCTCTGGGCGAGCGGCGCGACGAGGTGCAGCACCGGCGCCGCGGCTTCTGCCCCCAGGGAACACGCTGGGGCGACCTTGTGGCGTTGTACGAGTGGTTCGAGACGTGGCGGGGGATGGCGACCGGCGACCGCCGCGCGTGGTGTCGCGAGGTGGACATTTCTCACCGCGGCTTGGCCAACGCCGAGCGCATCCGCACGCAGTTGTGGCGGTACATGGACGGGAGCGAGGACACCCGAGGCGGTGCTCTCGACGTGGAGGCGGTGCTCAAGGCGTTCCTTGCGGGCTTTGTGGGCAACGCCGCCATTGGCATGCCGGACCGGCTGATGCGCACTGTCACGTCGGGCCAGCTCGTGGCAATCCACCCGCTGTCCATCTTGTTTGGCCGCCGCGTGGACGCCGTGATGTACGTGGAGTACGTGTATACCGCGCGCGGATACGGCCGCACCTGCTCCGTCGTGGAGCTCGGGTGGTTGCAGGAAGTAGCGCCGCACGTGTTGGGCAAGGTGCACGTGGACGCATAGACCTGCATAATGCATGCACCCTGCGTGTCTCAGCCCCGTTTCACCAGTGCCGCAGCCACCACACAGTAGACCCGCGCTCGGCCCCGTGCTCGCTCCTCCGCCACCCCCGCTCCTCCGCCACCCCATGCTGCTGGAACTCGTGGCCGTGTCGCCGCTGTGTGTCCAGGAGGCGCTCCTCCGCGTCTCGCTTGCGTGCGCCGCGGTGGGCATGTCGCTGCTCACCCGTTCCCACCGCACCGCTGCTGCCGTGCGGCTCCTGGTGTGCGAGTTTGAGAGTGCTGGTGTTGCCTATCCCCTGGCGTGTCCCCACGACGCGGAAGTTTGCGCCTACCACTTGGAAACCCGTTCTCAATGGTGGACCACCTACCTGGGCAACTACCGAGCCCTCGGCGATATCTGTGCCCAGGAAGCGGCACCGGTGGAGCAGCAGCGGGTGGCTGAGATGTACCGCAATGCCACGGCAGCATACCGAGCCTTGTCCGAGGAGCTCGCTGTGCAGGTCCAACAGGCCAGCGAGCTGTCGCTCCGCCAGCAGGAGGCGTTGGACGATACGCGGCAACAGCTTGTCCAGTTGGTGGAGCAGATGGAGGCGCAGGCGGCGCGGCATCACGAGTACCGGTCCGGTGTGGAGGTGGGGATGCGACGGATGGTGGTGGCTCAGGACCTTGCGGTGTCGCGGCTCGAGTGTCTCGGAGATCTTGTGGCGGCCAAGATGGAGGCCGTGACTCGCCAGATGGCTGCCGGCTGGGAAAGTGAGACCCAGATGTACATCCAACGGTGGGAGGGCGAGGCGGAGCAGGCCTTGAAACGCGCCGTGGAGCGGGGCGTGGAGTCGGTGGAAACAGTGGTGGAGCGTGCGGCGGCTCGGGTTGGTGCCGTGGTCCTGACGCTCGTGACGCTCCAGCAACTGGTGGGAACCACGGCGCAGCATGCCGTCCAGGTGGCCGGTGCCATGGAGGCGTTGGTGCAGGAGGCTGCCGCCGGGTTGGAAAACGTGCGGGAGCTCGAGCAGGAACACGCTCGGGTGCACCGCGAGACGGGCGAGACCATTGAACGGGTGCAGGCTCAGATGCTAGCCTTGGAGCGGACGGCGGGAGTGGTTGGCAGACGGTACTGGTGGCTGGCAGTGACAGTGGCGGGTGTTGCGGTGGTGGGGGTGGCCGGGACCGAGTCCATGCGGTGGATCGCCGTCGCTGTGGCCATGGCCATGTGGTGGTGACCCGAGGCGGGCAACGGCGCCAAAGTGCCTCCAAGCAGCCTCGCCAAGGCGGTGAACCAGCGCCGTTTATATCTTACATCGTAGGGACTCGGGACTCGGGCCGGGCTGATCACCGGGCCACATCACCACTCCCCACAGCCTACCTGCCCCACCCCATCTGATCGCTCTGAACCACCTCTGCACATAGCTGCACAATCCGCCTCCGCCACCCCTCGTCCAACCCCCGCTGCGTAGCCTCTCCCGGCAGCATCCCCGGCAGCACCGACGGCAGCACGCTGCCCGATCCGCCCGACGCCACGCTTCCCCGTGCGCTCCGCGGCGGCACCCGCAACATTCCCAACACGTGCTGCGCCACCACCACGTCGTTCCGCACCCGGGCGCACCGGACTGCCGCCTCGGCCGCGTACTCCATGCTTGCGGCCACTGCTCCGGCCAACGCCACCAACCGTGCACACTGCGCCAACGCCACGCCGAGCAACGGCCCCTGTACGGACGCCGCCTCGCCCTGCTGCATGCGCATCAGCACAAGACTCAAGAGCGCCACGGCGCTGGCGGTGATGCGCTTGGTGGTCTGGAGAAGCCGGAGCTGGTGGTCCGGTGTTTCGTCGTCGGGCGGGTGGGGCGTGGCACTGGCCCAGGCACTGATTTCCACAAGCGTGGCCCGCCACACGCTCTTGTCGCGGAGAATCGTGGCAAACGCCTGGGGAAGCCCGGGGGCGTGGGGCCAGTCGATGTGGGACCAGTCCACCGGTCCGCGGAGCACAGCGGCCACAATGACGCCGGTGGAGACGGTGTCGCGCGCCGTGTCGTTTGCAAAGAGCGCTTTCCAGGGGGCCTGGGGCCCGGCGCCAAGAGGCTGGAAGCCGTGGGCGGCCGCGTGGACCACGTCCAACACACACAAACTGGCATAGAGGCGGCCGGTCACGGAGGCATAGCGGTCAGGAAGCCCGGCCAAGGCGGCAGCACGCAGCACCGCCGGCTCGGCTATGCCCAACTGGTGGAAGACTCCCAATGCCGTCAGCACCGGGAGGGTGAAGGGGTCGCCGGCCGTGACCCCGGCCGTGGCGATCAACACCAAGGCGCAGAGATGGAGCACCACCAGAGGCTCGCCCAGAAGCGGGAAGAGCCGCACGGCGGCCGCAAGCGGGTCGCGGAGATCCACCGGCTCGCTGCGCGCCCGGAGCACGAGCGAGAGAGCGGCAGCAAACACGTCCACCACGGTGTTGTCGGCGTCGCCCACCAAGGTGCGCATGGCGTCCCGCAGCGGGAGACACACCGGAAAGGCCGGGTGGCACTGGGCGTAGTAGGCGGCAAGGTGCTGGTCCACGTCGACCGCAAGCCGGGCCACGCGGTGGTTGAGCGAGCCGAGCAGCGACGTGGGCAGCCCGGGGGCGCGCAGCAACGCCGGCAGCAGCGGCACCCGCCGCTCGTCCTCCGAGTCGCTCTCCAACCCGGGGTAGGAAAAACTGCTGGCAAGGCTGCCGGCGCTGCCGCGGCGCAGCGGCATTTCGTAGGGAACCTTCCAGAACATTCCCTGCGGCGTTGTTTGTGGTTCGCCCACCATCGCGTTGATGGGCGGGAGGTGGATCGTGGGGGCCCCGAGTCCGCCCGAGAGCAGCGGCCGTGGCGAGTGGTCGTCGCGCGAGGAGCCCTTGGAGGGGCCGCGTTTGCGGGGGATCCGCTCGAACGTGCACGGCTCGTTGTTGCGGGCGCAGTGCAGACACGGCGGGTGGTTGGGCGGGGGCGCGGCTCCCCCGGGAAGCTCCGCGTCGCACTTGACTTTCTTGCGGCGGCACGCATCGCAGGCACGTGACACCTTGGACCGCTTGCGGGGGGGAGGCGCGGCAGCGGCGGTGGCCGGGGCCGGTGGGGAGGCCGGCGGCGGCGTGGGAGCCGCGGCAGGGGCGTCCGGCAGCGCGGGTGCCACGAGCGTGCTCATGTTCATGTGGAGATGAGATGTGTTTTTTGTTATGGCGGTTCAGCGGTATAGTGTGGGGGAGATGGTTGGGGCGTACCACCGGTGGAGCGTGGTGATGCCGGTGGCGCCGGGGTTCTGGCGGATGGAGCGGGGGTGGGAGGATGTGGTGGTGGTGGAGGTGGTG
>JAJLZO010000277.1:0-10735 GCA_030572215.1 Limtongozyma cylindracea
CGGCGACTGCAACCCGATGATCTTCACCTCGCTGAGCGACGTGATCAGCATGCCCTCGGCAGCATCGAAGTTGATCGTCACCTCGTAGTTGTCGCCCGACACCCACTTGACGTTGCTCATCGAGATGCTCACACCAGGCCAGTTCATGTTCTTGGGGTTGCTGAAGTCGTTGGTCGGGCACCCGTTCACCACAGAGGAGACCGGGCACACCGCAGCCACGGGGTACTTGCTCGGGTCCACGTTGCTCACCGACGACGCAGTGGCAACAGCACACCCCGCAAGGGCAAGCAAATGAGAGGAACGCATGAGGAATGGCCTTCCACCTTCCCCGGCGGAGACCCTGTCCTTTATACTCTGCGGTCCCTGCCGACCACGCACTGCTCCCACGCCGCCTCAGGGTCTCGGAAGTCTAGCCCCGCCGTGGCGCCGTGGTCTAGGCCCGCCCGCGCGCCGTGGTTCAACCGTTTTGGGCCATCTGTTGTTCCTCCGTCTGCCGAGTGGCTCCACCGTTGCCCCGGTGCGTCATTGTCCCCTGCTGCCGTGCTGCCGTGTAGTGCTCTCGTCAAACCCGTCTTGCCTCTTTGGGCACCGCTCCGTGGCCCAGAACGGTACTCTCCTGCACTTCTTGCGGGCGTTTGGTGCTCGGTTGCGTCTCCGTGGCGCAGCTCCGCAGCTTTCCGACGGCTTGGACACACATGTGGTTGTCTGCTTGCTGCTTTGGGCGAGGCTGGGGCGTGAGTTCCGCTGCGTGTCCATGCAAGCTCCGGAGAGGACACCAATGACGAGCCACTGCATGCGTGCGCAGCGGCAGCGGTGCACCTGCGTGTGGCTGCATGCAGCCCGTTGCAGCATCTGGCCATGCAGCGCCATGCACCGGCCTATCTCACATAGGCCACTGCGCCAGGGCTGTCGGGTCGGCCGGGCCCACCCGGCGGGACAGGCGGCGGGGCAGCGCATTGGCGGCTGGCGGCGAGGCTGGGTGCGGGCCGAGCGCGGGCACTGGTAGCGCGGTGGGCACCGAAGCGCGGTGGCGCACGCCACGCAACAAACAATCGCCCCCTTAGTGTCCACCAAAAGCAGGTTTTGCCGTTAGTGCCACGCATAACTGACGCCCTGCATTTCCGCTTGTGTAAGCCTATGTGCAGGCGGCAGGCTGCATGCGGGCCGCTGCGCTGCGGCGCGTGCGAACGCATTGTATGCATCGCTGGCGTCAGCGTGCATAGCCGCCCGCGTGCGCATGCAGCTGCGTCGCGAGCCGTTCAGCACAGCCTCTGGCCGGAGTCAGTCCACTCCGTTGTTGCACGCGCACGGATTTCTCCGTGGAGTGTTGTCGGAGCTGGCAACGATTGTTGTGGAGAAGCGGGCGTGTTCCAGTCCGCACATATGGCGCCACAGAGGCCGCGGGCCGCACCCCGCACTGCATGGCGCTGGCAGCCAGGCACCCAACGGCGGGGCTGAAGAATGCGACGCATCCAACGCAGCCGATGCAGCGGCTAGCCGTTGGCTGGCCACGTCATGGTGGCTGCATGTGCATAGGAGCTGCTACAGCTCCAACGGCCAGGCGTGGCTGTCCAACGGCCGCAACGCTGCTGACATCATTGGCGCACAGCTGCATGGACGTTATTCTGTACAAACGTTAATTTCCGCCGGGTGAGATGGCCAGGGTCGCACATACAGGCGCAAAAGCGCGCACGGCACGCAGGTGGCATGGTCCCGCGCCGGGGAGTGGTGATGCGCAGGGGGTGGCCTTGTGGGGCGGTGTGTACCGGGTTTCAGCTGCGGAGCTGTTTCACGCAGTGTTTGTGGTGTGTCGGGTGGCCAGGTGATTGGCGGCGTGGAGGGGAGTTGGGGTGGGACGGAGAGGAGGGAAGCGAGCGGTATGTGGCGTTGTGGTGAAGACGTCATAGTGCGGCACGGAAGACGGGCGACAATTGAGAACGTCCAGGCCCTTGGCTTACAATAGACGAGGTTGCAGCGGATTGTGGACGCATGGGATGGCAGATTCTGTGTGGCGAGATGGAGGCGATATGGAACGGTGCAGGACACGCGCGAAGAGATGTGTGCAGGAGCCACGAGACAATGTCTGTGCAGGACACGCCCGAGGAGATGTGTGCAGGAGCCACCACACCTGGACTGTGCAGGAGCCACCACACCTGGTCTGTGCAGTACATGTCCAACCCCATATGTGCAGTACATGTCCAACCCCATATGTGCAGGCTCTCCGCTCCCTCTGTGCAGGTCCCGCCTCTCGCCTCCCCAGTGTCCCCCACTCGGCCCACCCCACAACCCCCAATTCGAATCCGCGCCGCCGCCCAGCTCTCCTGCTGCTACCCCTCCTGTTCCCTCGCCCCCCACTCTCCGTGCCACTTCTCACCCTCCTTCCATCCCTCACTCGCCTTCCATCTTCCAACCCCTTCCTCCAACCCCTTCCTCCAACATACACCTTATATTCTGAACACACTTATCGACTTCACCAACACGACAACGGCACCCCCCACTTCATCCCCCTCCACTACACCAACGGCAACCGCCCCTTCACCTTGAGATACCCCACCGGCACTCCCCACTTGCTCACCTTCACATCCGCACTCACCTTCACCCTCGCCGCCGCCGGGTTGCTGATCACCTCCTTCACCACCTTCGCCACACCCTTGCCCTCCCCCCGCACCTCCGCCGCAAACTCCAACCGCGTCACCTCCTGGTCCCCCACCTTCACACACAACGGCGGCACCACCACCGCCCCCACCGGCACATACTTCCCTCCGTCCTTCACCTGCAAGTCCACCTCCCCAAACTCCATCGTCACCAGCCCCATCTGCCCCCCCACAAACGCCATCGCCCGCCGCACCACCGGACCCACGTCGATAGCCGAGTAGTTCAACGCGTGGTCCCCCCCCACCTCCACCACCACCGACCCGTCCGTCCCCACCCCCCCGAGCGCCAACGACGTGATGTTGAACTGGTCCGCCTCCTCGAGCACCTGCGACACGTCCCACCGGTGGTTGGTGGCATAGGTGATGAGCGCAAACACAAACAGCCCCGCGCACACCGTGAGAAAAAACGCCGTGAACCGCTTCGTCCACAGCGTCGGGCGCGACACCCGCCGGTACAAAAGAGGCGTCCGCGAATCCGCCATAAAGAGATGTGATGAGTTGCGGCGCTTCTGCACGATAAGCGTGTGCATCGATCTAGCTGCGCGCTGACGTCACCGCGCCGCGCGCCTCCCGCCCTCCGCTCCCGGGCACCACCAAGCGGCCGTCCCGCACCGGCACCGGCTTGCCCACCAGCCCCTTCACCGCCTCCACCGCCCTCACCTGCGCCAACTGCTGCAAAAAGTCGCTCACCACCCGCGGGTACCACCGGTTCCCCGACGGCGTGAACCACCCGAGGTGGCCGCCGTGCGACGTGGTGGCCATCACCACGTACGGGTTCGTCCGCACCTCCATGTACGGGTTCCCGCTGTCGGACGCAATCGGGTCGTCCCGCGCCGCCAACACCAACGTCGGCACCCGGATCCCCCCAAGCCGCTGCACCGGCGACGCTGCGCGGTAGTACTCGTTGGCACACCCAAACCCGAAAAACGGCGCCGTCACGGCATTGTCGAACCCCGGGAGGTCTGCAATCGACGCCTTCACCGCGTCCCAGTCCGCCGGCACCGTGCTCCCCAACTCCTCCCGGTGCCGCTCCACCAACCGCACCAAGCTCTGCGCCATGACCGGCAGGTACACCTTGGACCCGAGCCACCCGAGCTTGAGCTGGACCGACGAGTCCATCATGTCCCACGGACACCCCACCACCACCGCCCCGTCCAAGGGACACTGGCTGCCCTCCTGCCCGAGGTAGTTGCTGAGGATGATGCCCCCCATGCTGAACCCCGCCGCAAAAATCTTGCGGTTGGGGAACTGCTTGCGGAGCCGCACCGCCACCGCACGGATGTCGTCCGTCCACAACCCGCAGAACAACTGCGGCAGCGTGAGCGTTGTCCCGGCGCACCCGCGTGCGTTCAACACCACCGCCTCGAACCCGTACGGCGGAGCCGTGATGACGCTGAGGAGCGCCCGCACATACAGCTCGTGCGAGCCGCCCGAGAGTCCGTGGAGCACCACCACCATCGGCCGCGTGTCGTCCGACCCGAGCCCCGCCGTCTCCGCGTCCGAGTAGTACTTGGTGCGCGGCGGGAGCGGGAACCGCTGCTGCGCCGGCGCCGGCACGCTGACCCGGGCAAACTCCTCGGGCAGGCTCGCCACCACGTGGTCCACGGCTGCCAGACCCCCGTCGTCAAACTCCACCATCTCGCGCCGGTAGTACACCTGGTCGCGGTACTCCGCCCCGTTCAAGGCGGTGTAGGCCGTCTGCAAGTGGCCGTTGGCCACGAACGGGCTGACAAAGAACAGCGCGCCGGGCCGGAGCTGCGGCGTCGCGGCCGCCGCCAACTCGGGAAGCGTGAAGTCAAAGTCCGCGCCCGAGACCCGCACCGGTGTGGCCGAGTGGTGGAGGGCCACGCGCAGAAGGAACGGGATGTACATGTGGAGGAGGAAATAAGGTTTGGGGCGATGGCAACGGCGTGGTGCGGGCTTCGGCACGGGTTTCGGCACGTGTCGGGGTGCCGGAGCCGGGGTGCGCGGCGGACGCGGCGGACGCGGGGCTGTGGTGGTGGTGGTGGCAGGTTGGCCGCGGCGCTCTCCGGCCGTTCCCCGGCCGTTCCCCGGCTGCCGCCCGCCCGCTTATCGCCGCCATCTCATCGGCCGAAATATTTTTCAACGGCTTCCCACATGCTCTACCTCGTTGGCCTTGGCCTCTCGTCGCCGAAGGACATCACGGTGCGCGGGTTGGAGATCGTGCAGCAGTGCTCGCGCGTGTACCTCGAGGCGTACACGCTGATTCTCATGGCGTCGTCTCACGAGGAGCTCGAGGCGTTGTACCAGCGGCCGGTGACGGTGGCGGACCGCGAGCTCGTGGAGCAGGGCGCGGACACGATTCTTGCCAACGCGGACACGGAGGACGTGGCGTTTCTCGTGGTGGGAGATCCGTTCGGCGCGACGACGCACACGGACCTCGTGCTCCGGGCGCGGGAGATGGGGATTGCGTACGAGGTGGTGCACAACGCGCTGGTGATGAACGCGGTGGGGGCGTGCGGGCTCCAGTTGTACACGTTCGGCCAGACGGTGCTGCTTGTGTTCTTCACGGACAGCTGGCGGCCGGAGCTGTTCTACCCCAAGGTGCTCGAGAACCGGCGGTTGGGGTTGCACACGTTGGTGTTGTTGGACATCAAGGTGAAGGAGCAGAGCATCGAGAACATGGCGCGGGGGCGGCTTGTGTACGAGCCGCCGCGGTACATGCAGATCGACACGGCGTGCCAGCAGATGTTGGAGATTGGCGAGAAGAACGGGTGGCTGGCGTACACGGCGTCGACGCCGTGCGTGGGGATTCTGCGGTTGGGGCTGCCGGCGCAGGTGTTCAAGGCGGGGAGCATGGCGGAGTTGGCGGAGTACGACGCGGGGGCGCCGTTGCACTCGTTGATTGTGTTGGGGCGGCAGGTGCACGAGTTGGAGTTGGAGTTTTTGAAGGCGTTTGCGTTGGACGCGGCGACGTGGAGCGAAAGCTGTGCGTTGGACCAGGAGATGTTCAAGCCGGCGCCGTGGGTGCCGCCTGCGGAGGAGGACGAGGAGTAGGCGGCGGCGTGCATAGAATTGGACAGGCTGGCGCTGCCTAGCGGCCCTGGGGGGTGCGGACGGGCCGACGCATTGTAGCGGTCCTGCATGCGTGTGCATGCATGAGCCGGTCTAAGCCACGGACCGTAAAACCACCAGGCGGCGTAGCGAGCGGACGCTGGATTCATATCAACATCGATTTGCTAAACAAAGCGGGTCGCAGCCAGCGCAACCCAGGGGCCTAGTGAGGCGCACCTCCCGGCAACAAGATGGGCTTGATGTAGATGTAGGAGTTGCCCTGGTTGGCCAAGCCCTCAAAGGCGTTGTAGAAGCCAAAGAGCGCAAGACAGATACTGAAGGCAGAGCCCGCCTTGATCCAGTGCGGATTCTCGCCCCTGTAGCAGCCCACGGTGTAGCACAAGAAACAGCACCAGATGCACACAAACTGTGCCAACATGGTGTAGGTGGACTTGAAGCAGCAGCAGAGCATCATGGTGGTGAGAACGAGCCACATGCAAAAGTAGCCGCCCATGGCGTGGTAGTACTCCTCGGTGGAGGTGTAGGTCAGGACAAAGCCGCCCACGTTGCCGACAATGAAGGAGTACAGAAGGAAGAAGGTGCCGTAGACGGTGAAGGAGGTGCCTGCAAAGGTGTTCTCGAGGAGAACGGCCCAGATGCCGGCAAGAACCTGGACAAAGCCGCCCAACCAGAGGAACACCGGGAAGAGCACTGCCTGGTTGGTGACCTTTCCGGCACCCACGCCGTACAACCCGCTCAAGAAGGCGCACAACAGGAAGGCAAAAAGACCCATGGGGCCGGGGTTGCCGAGAAGGCGCGAGGGCCGCTTGTGCCAGCCGGGCTCGAACGACCCGGGCAAGGCCGCCTCGAGCTCCAGCCGGAGAAACGTCTGGTTGCCCATGTGGATGAGGTCGCCCGAGTGCGTGATGCGCGACACGGCGGTGTGGGTCCGGGCGAGGTTCTCGTCCGAGGACCCCACGTTCTTCTCGATGTCGTTGTGGAGGAACTTTTCAGGCTGGGGAGTGTCGGTCATTGGGGCAGAGCAGTGGAGCGTGGGACCCGGTTTCGGGAGCCGCCACAGAGCTTTATATACCCGGCCGGCGGTGGTTACTCGAGGGTACCCCGCGTGCCTGCGGGGGCGGGCCCTGCAATTGTATCGCCCCCTCTTTGATCCCAACGCGATGGGACTTGGTAAGGTGGGGTAACACCCAGCCCGGAACCCCCCGGGCTGCGGCGCCGCTTTCCAGGCCCTCCCCGGCTCTCCCCAGGTTTGTGTGGACCTGTGCAGCGGCTTGGCACCGGTCTCGCGAGCTTATATAGCGACAATTACACCGCCAGCATGTGGTTTGACAGGTACCGACCCGTTAGGACCGGTGCAGTTCAGTGCGTTAGAGCGGCCTCTATGCGCCACACATCGTGCCAGGAGCTGCAGCAGCCCCGCGTTTCCGTGCCGCTGACCCAGCGCGGACGTGGGGTTGCGGGCGGGGAAGGCTCAATTCCGTTGCCTGACCACGGCTGGAGGCGGCAAAAACCGATCCGGCCGAAGCCGAGGTGGCCTGAGTCACCCAGGCGTGCGGGGGTGGGCGGGCGGAAAGGAAGCGGGGTGGGCGGAGTTGGCGCGGGCTGCACAGCCGCACGGACCTGGCCGGCGCGCGGACGGCAGACAGGCAGCGGGCCGGCAGCGGGCCGGCAGACGCACAGGCGTGGCCCACCACACAAGCCCTCGTAACCCCGCGCCGAGAACGATACGGCAGCAACGTGCTGGGCATGGCAATGACAGCGCCAAGCGCCAAGCGCCAACAGACGGTGGTGCAGACGGGCTGCAGGCTCATGCACCCCACACAAAGTCCGAATAGCGCGAGTTGCGAGCCCTGGCGGCGTCACGCACAACAGCGGACCCAGAGCCGCGCACGCGCGTGTGCAGCCGCCGGCACGGTGCCTGGTGCCGCCCGTGCCCAGATGTACGGTGCCGCGGCGGCTGCCCCGCGTCTACCCCTCCGATTTTTGCCTCAGTTCCGGGTACCCGGACCGAGCCAAATCCCGGCCGCATTGGCGCCAGTCGTGCATGGGTGCGCGGGGCTTGGCGCCGTTGCGTAGGACCCTGCGGGGCGTGCACAGAGCGGTTCCACCATGGACCCTGCATGCGCATGCATGGATATGCAAGTCTGAGCCGCAACCAAACCGCCAGATGAGCGCAGCCGCAGATCCTGCGTAGCCCGAACATCGACCAGCTCAACACGAGGCGCAGCCACCGCTCACAAGCACACTTCAACGTCGATTTGCTACACAAAGCGGGTCGCAGCCAGCGCAACCCAGGGGCCTAGTGAGGCGCACCTCCCGGCAACAAGATGGGCTTGATGTAGATGTAGGAGTTGCCCTGGTTGGCCAAGCCCTCAAAGGCGTTGTAGAAGCCAAAGAGCGCAAGACAGATACTGAAGACAGAACCCGCCTTCATCCAGTGCGGACTCGCAGTCTTGTAGCAGCCCACGGTGTAGCACAAGTGGCAGCACCAGATACACACAAACTGCCCCAACATGGTGTAGGTGGACTTGAAGCAGCAGCAGAGCATCATGGTGGTGAGAACGAGCCACATGCAAAAGTAGCCGCCCATGGCGTGGTAGTACTCCTCGGTGGAGGTGTAGGTCAGGACAAAGCCGCCCACGTTGCCGACAATGAAGGAGTACAGAAGGAAGAAGGTGCCGTAGACGGTGAAGGAGGTGCCTGCAAAGGTGTTCTCGAGGAGAATGGCCCAGATGCCGGCAATAACCTGCACCACGCCGCCCAACCAGAGGAACACCGGGAAGAGCACCGCCTGGTTGAGGACGTCGCCAGCACCCACACCGTACAACCCGCTCAAGAACGCCGACAACAGGAAGGCAAGAAGGCCCATGGGGCCAGGGCTGCCGAGAAGGCGCGAGGGCCGCTTGTGCCAGCCGGGCTCGAACGACCCAGGGAAGGCCGCCTCGAGCTCCAGCCGGAGAAACGTCTGGTTGCCCATGTGGATGAGGTCGCCCGAGTGCGTGATGCGCGACACGGCGGTGTGGGTCCGGGCGAGGTTCTCGTCCGAGGACCCCACGTTCTTCTCGATGTCGTTGTGGAGGAACTTTTCAGGCTGGGGAGTGTCGGTCATTGGGGCAGAGCAGTGGAGCGTGGGACCCGGTTTCGGGAGCCGCCACAGAGCTTTATATACCCGGCCGGCGGTGGTTACTCGAGGGTACCCCGCGTGCCTGCGGGGGCGGGCCCTGCAATTGTATCGCCCCCTCTTTGATCCCAACGCGATGGGACTTGGCAAGGTGGGGTAGCACCCAGCCCGGAACCCCCCGGGCAGCAGCGCCGCTTTCCAGGCTCGCCCGGCCCTCCCCGGCTCTCCCCAGGCTTGTGTGGACCCGTGCAGCGGCTTGGCACCGGTCTCGCGAGCTTATATAGCGACAATTACACCGCCAGCATGTGGTTTGACAGGTACGAGCCCGCTAGGGCCGGTGCAGTTCAGTGCGCCAGAGCGGCCTCTATGCGCCACACATCGTGCCGGGAGCTGCAGCAGCCCCGCGTTTCCGTGCCGCTGACCCAGCGCGGACGTGGGGTTGCGGGCGGGGAAGGCTCAATTCCGTTGCCTGACCACGGCTGGAGGCGGCAAAAACCGATCCGGCCGAAGCCGAGGTGGCCTGAGTCACCCAGGCGTGCGGGGGTGGGCGGGCGGAAAGGAAGCGGGGTGGGCGGAGTTGGCGCGGGCTGCACAGCCGCACGGACCTGGCCGGCGCGCGGACGGCAGACAGGCAGCGGGCCGGCAGCGGGCCGGCAGACGCGCAGGCGTGGCCCACCACACAAGCCCTCGTAACCCCGCGCCGAGAACGATACGGCAGCAACGTGCTGGGCATGGCAATGACAGCGCCAAGCGCCAAGCGCCAACAGACGGTGGTGCAGACGGGCTGCAGGCTCATGCACCCCACACAAAGTCCGAATAGCGCGGGTTGCGAGCCCTGGCGGCGTCACGCACAACAGCGGACCCAGAGCTGCGCACGCGCGTGTGCAGCCGCCAGCACGATGCCTGGTGCCGCCCGTGCCCAGATGTACGGTGCCGCGGCGGCTGCCCCGCGTCTACCCCTCCGATTTTTGCCTCAGTTCCGGGTACCCGGACCGAGCCAAATCCCGGCCGCATTGGCGCCAGTCGTGCATGGGTGCGCGGGGCTTGGCGCCGTTGCGTAGGACCCTGCGGGGCGTGAGCAGGAGCGGGAGCCGCTGGACTCGCCGCGGGTGGCACCACGGCGCCCGTTCCCTTGCCCCGCCGGAAACATCGGAATCCCTTCCATTTGCCCGAGTGGTCACACGAAACGAGGCGTGCAGGCGCCACTAACGCAGGTATAAATCGGCCGTGCGCCCTGTCAAGTGCTTCCCCACACCCTTCCCCACGCACACCCACGCAACACATGCTGTCTTCTGCTGACATCGAAAAGGCCATTGACACGGACGAAGTGGCGCAGGTGGGCCGGTCCGGCCTCAACAACGAGTTCATCCACATTGGCAACCAGAAGTTCAAGCGCGAGGACCTCATTCTGGCGTTCGGCGGTGACCTCAACCCGGACGCGCTCCACAAGGCGCCCAGCTACCAGTTCGGCAACCCGGCGCCGCTCGGGCTCTCGGCGTTTGCGCTCACGACGTTTGTGCTCTCGATGGTGAACGCGCAGGCCATGGGCGTGAAGATCCCCAAGGTGGTGGTGGGGTTGGCGTTCTTCTACGGCGGCGTGGTGCAGTTGTGTGCGGGCATGTGGGAGATTGCGGTTGGCAACACGTTTGGTGGCACGGCGCTCTCGCTGTACGGCGGGTTCTGGCTCTCGTACGCGGCGATCGAGACGGATGCGTTTGGGATTGTGTCTGCGTACACGGACGAGAAGGAGCTCGGGTCGGCGCTCGGGTTCTATCTTCTCAGCTGGGCGATCTTCACGTACATGTTGGTGTTGTGCACGATGAAGTCGACGCTTGCGTTCTTCATGTTGTTCTTCATGCTTGCGTTGACGTTCTTGTTGCTCTCGATCGGAGCGTTCACGGCGAAGGTGGGGGTGACGCGGGCA
>JAJLZO010000278.1:0-10695 GCA_030572215.1 Limtongozyma cylindracea
CGTCGCCGCTGAGCACGCACGCGTCCTCCAACCCCCGTGCCACCGCCGCGCACCGCGCCCGGTCCGGGTGGAGGTACACCGACGGCCCCACCAGCGCCTGGATCGCCGCCACCCCCTCGTCCCGCCCGCCGTTGTACAACACGCCTGCCGTGGGTCCCTCAGCGCCCCGCGGCCTCCCGGGCTTCACCACCCGCAAGTCCACTGCCACCTCGGCCACGCTCCCCATCCACGCCTCCAGCACCACGCGCACCACACAGTACGGCCGCCGCACCAGCACCGGCACCACCAACTCCACCGGCTCGGCCCCCACCACCACCGTGCTCGAGTGCACAAGCCGCTCCCCGGCGCCGTCCACCACCGCCACCCAGAACCGCTCCGCCGGCCCGGTCCACTCGCCCTGCACCCACACCACCATCCGCCCCGTCCGCCGCGTCAACGGCTGCACACACGCGCTCACCGACACCCGCGGGAACCGCTTGAGAAGCTCCACCACCGCCCCGGCGCCCTTCTCCATCCGCAACACCGCCGCCGCCTCCTCCCCCGTCCTCACCGCCAACCACGCGCTCCACGGAAGCGCCAGCGCCTCGGCCCGCCGCACGAGCTCGGCCGGCGCCTCCGCCATCTGGCCCAACGGCAGCTCCAGCCACCACCGCTGCCGCTCCGCCATGAGCGCAAGCATCTGGAGCTCGGTGGCCGGCACCGCCCACCCCCGCGCCACCGCCACCGTCCAGAGCGCCCGGAGAAGCCGCACCGCGTTCCCCGCCACGTGCGCCTGGTCCGCCGCGAGCGCAAACCCCTCGAGCCCCACGCGTCCGATGTGGGTCTGGAGAAGAAGCGCGATTTTGGTGGCCGGGTCGCTGGCCGCCGTGGCCACGGGGATCGGCGCCATGGACACGAGCCGGCCCACCTCCCCGCGCTCCTCCGCACGCACCGGGATCTGCGCAAACTCCTGCGACTGTGCAAACACCCGGACAAGCTCGATCCGGTCCATGTGCGGCCCAAGCTCGCGCATGTAGCGCGCCATCAGCTCGGGCAACACGTAGAACTCCGCCGCGGTGGAGCCGGCCGCCGTGGGCGCGGCCCCGGTCTCCCACCCGTAGCTCACGAGGCCCTGGTGCGCAAGCTCTGCCAACGCCGTGTGGCAGAGGTCCCGGAGCCGCTGCTCCACCGACCCGTCCACGCCGTACGCCGCCGGCGCGGCGGCCATCCGCACCGCCATGAACGACGCCAGCGCCCACGCCACCGCCTCCGCCAACAGCGTCACCACGCCCCCGGCCACCTCGGCATTGAGCCGCTCCGGGAGCCGCGGCGCGAGCTGCAGCTCGAGCGCAAGCTGCTGCTGGGCCACCGCCACGTAGTGCGTCACCTGCTCCGCCGTCGTCACCACCACCCCCACGCCGTGCGTGTCTTACCGCGGCCGCCCCGCGCGCCCGAGCATCTGGAGGAGGTCCTGCGCCAGGAGCGGCACCCACCCGCCGGCCTCCGCCAGGTACACGTCCGTGCCCTTGATCACCACCGTGTGGGCCGGGAGGTTCACGCCCCACGCAAGCGTGGCCGTGGACACAAGCACCCGGATGTGGCCCGCCGCAAAGAGGTCCTCCGTCACCCGCCGGTCCTGGACCCCGAGCCCGGCGTGGTGCACGCCGAACCCCGCCGCCACGAGCTCCCGGAGCACCGGGTCCGCCATGTGGCCTGCCTCCGACTCGAGAATCCCCCGCGTGCCCTCGTCCATGCTCCACCCCGTCCCCTCCTCCGCCATCCGCGCGCGGATCCACGCCGCCGTCACGCCCGTGTCCTTGCGCCCGTGCACAAACACTATTGTCTGGTGCGGGAGCAGCTCCACCACCTTGTCGTACGCCGCGCTGTTGAGCGCCTGGGCCCGTGCCAACGCGCGTGTTTCGCGGACCCCCACGAACTGCATCGCGAGCGGACACGGCCGGAACGCCGGTGCAAACGTGTGGGTGTGTTCCGGCGCCGCGCCGATGAACTGGGCCACCTCCTCCGGCGCCGGGAGCGTGGCCAGGAGTCCGAGCATCCGCACGCCTGCGGCTCGGTGCCGCACCACCACCGACTCGAGCACCGGTCCGCGCGCGTCGCCCAAGAGGTGGATCTCGTCCAACACCACGAGCCCCACCCGTGCCTCCACGCCGCGCCGCGTCACCACGTCCCACTTTTCCGGTGTGGTCACCACGATGTCTGTTGCCCGGAGCTCGCCGCGCGAGAGACTCGCGTCGCCCGTCATTTCCCGCACCGTGAGCGCCGGGAACCGCGTTGCGAGCTCGCGTGTCTGTTCCGCCACCAACGCCTTGAGCGGTGCGATGTACACGGCAAGCGCGCGCGGCCGCCGCTGCCGGAGCTCGAGCACCGCGAGCACCGCCACGTTTGTCTTGCCCGCGCCCGTGGGGGCGCACACGAGCACCGACTCGGACGTGTGGAACACCAGCGGGAACACCGCCAGCTGCACGCGGTTGAGGCTGGTGGTGGAGAAGGCGCGCTGGGCCTCTTGGGGGAGCTGGGCCACCGGGATGAGGTTGGACGCGGGCGCGAGGGCTTCGGGAGCGGGCACGTGGATCTCCGTGTAGTGGGGCGAGTCGCGCTGGAACGAGCCCTCGGGGAGGGAGGCGCGGGGCGGGGCCGGTGGTGCCACGGCGGTCCGGAGGTCCACCACCGCCGGCGGCCGTTCCGAGCCGGCTGGTTGTGGGGGGGCCGCGGCGGCCGTCCCGGCTCCCTCTGTCTCTGCCGGGGCTGCGAGGCGCCAGCGGTTGGCCACGAGCAGAGCCACGAGCGCCATGCCCTGTTCCGAGTAGTCGAACATTTCTCCAAGCGTCCGCTCGAGTGCCGGGGCGTCGAGGTCTTTGTCCCCGAGCACGCGGGCCACGCGGGCCACCTCGTCTGCCTCCACCACGCCGCGAACCATATCTCGGAGCGTGTTCGCGTCAACCGTCTGGAGTGCCACCGCCTCGGGGGGCCCGGGCGGCTGTCCGGCCGCGTCTGCGTCGCCGTCCGCGTCCTCGTCCTCGTCGAGGCGAATCGCCACCTCGCCGCCGCCGCCGCCGCCCACCACGCGCGCGTAGTCGCTCAACCCCCGCGCCAACCGCACCACCTCGTGGAACTCCTCCTCGCCGAGCGCCGCCCCCAACATCCCCTCCACGGCGGCCTTGCCGGCCGCGCCGGCGTCCGCCACCACCGCCGCCACCACCTCGTCCGCCGCGCCCATCACGCCGTCGCTGCTGAGCCCGGTCACGCGCCGCGCCACCCACCCGCACACGGCGGCGTAGCGCGCGCTGTTGGCTCCGTCCAGCGGCTCGTACCGGATCGGCGCAAGCGTGCCGTCCGCCGTCTGCGCCCCGTACCGCGGAAGCGCGTGCATTGGAGCGATGCGATGAGGGCGATGAGATGGAGGAAAAGCGGCTGCGGCGTGTCGCTGTTCCGGGCGCGCTACTGCGACGGCATACATATGTTAGCAACGACTCTACTTGGGCGACCCGGTCCCCGAGCTCGGCGGCGTGGTGGCCGGGGTGGTGCTCGGGGTGGCCTCCGCCGCCTCCGGGGGCCCGCCGCCGTTGAGCCCCAAGCTCACGCGCATCTGCGCAATCTCCCGCCGGTCCTCCTCCGAGAGCACCGGGAACGGCCGGCCCTGGCCGAGCGGCGCGATCCCGCCGCCCAAGGCCGCCAACGCGTCCCGGAACTCGGCCGCCTCCTCGAGACCAATGGTGTGGTACGCCCGCCCCGGCGAGATGGCCTTGGAGGCGGCGTGCGCATGCCGGGCCCGGACCCACTCCTCCTGCTCCTCCACTCCCGGCAACTCCACCTTCCCCGCAAACACCCGCAGCACCCACACCGCCTGGTACTCAAACGCCCGGAGACTCAAGGCGTCCGTGGGCGCGCCGAGCACCGCCACCCGCGGCTCGTCGATGAAGAACGTGTGCTGGAACGCCCGCGGAAGGTGGTCGTGGGTCGCAGCCACAAACCCAGGGAACTCCTCCCGGAGAAACGGGAACAGGTAGTAGTAGCCCGTGCCGTACACCACGTGGTGCACGTCCGGCACCACCACGCCGTTGGCAAAGTGCACCAGCACCCGGCTGTCCTGGACCAGAAACCGCTCGATGGCGGGCTGCACCGACACCCCCTCGGGGAGCGCGCTGATCCGCAGAAGGAGCTTGGAGTCCACCGTCTCGGTGCGCTTGCTGAGATACACCTCCGCCCCGTGCTCCGCCGCCAACTTGGCAATGTCCAACCCCAGGGCCCGCAGCCCCACCACCACCACGCGCTTGCCCCGGTACCGCGCCGCGTCCCGGAAGAACTTGGCGTGCTCCACCACGCCCGGAAGCGTGGCCGCCACCTGTCCGAGCCCGGCCACCTCGGGGATGTACGGAATGCTGTAGTGGCCCACCGCCACCACCACCGCGTCGAACCGGTGCCGCGTCCACACGTCCGTGTCGCGGCGCTGCTCGCGCGTCACCACCTCGAACCCGCCGTCCTGGCGCCGCACCCGCTCCACCGTGGTGTTGTACCGCACGTGCGCCTCGTTGGGCCGGATGTAGCTCTGGATGTACTCCACCACCGCCTCGCGCGTGGTCAACGTGTCCACGTCCGGCTGGTCGAGCTCGGGCCACGTGGGCCGGTCCAGAAACGTCATGTACTTCTCGGGGATGTTGGTGCGGATCCCCGCGTACGCGGGCGTCTCTTCGAACCGGTGGGGCTGCGCCGTGCGGAGCGCCGCCGAGGCGCCGAACTCCGGGACGGCCGTGGCCGGGTCCACCGTGGTCGGCGTCGCGCCCGGGCCCACGCCGTTCAACTCTCCGAGCAGCTTGGAGCTCCCGCCGTCGAGCACCCACACGCCGCCCGCCTGTGCCAGCCGCTCAAAGAGCGTCACCTCGAACGCGCCCTCCTTGAGAAGCACGTCGAGCGCCACCGCGCCCAGCGCGCCGCCGCCAATGATCGCCACCGTCTTGACCGGGAACCGCGACATGGCGCTGGCAGGGCCGGGCGCCCCGCCAGGCTATATACCCGCGGCTGTGGCGACTGTGGACTGTGGACTGTGGCACGATGGCGTGATGGCTGTGGAGCGGGTGGTGCCACTGGCGTGCGCGCGAGAGACGGTGGCGACGGCCACGCCGCGGCTGCCGCCGTCCCGCTAAGAGCCGTTTCCGGCCCCGCCCCGCCGCCGCCCGCCCTGCCGCCAGGGTCCTGCCGAATCGGACCCTGCATGACGCCGCCGCACGTGACCGCCCCGTGCACCCGTGCACCCCTCATCGCATCCGGCACACACCGCCGCTGCGTCGCTCCATGGCTCGGCTTCCCAAGCGCACACGCGCCGCGGACGACGGGGAGGCGGGCGCGCCGCGGGCCAAGCGGCCGGTGCTGTCGTTCTCCACGCTCCGCGCGTTCCGGCTGTCCGGCTCGGCCCCGCCCGCCCTGCCGGCACCCACACACCCACACGCCGCCACGCCGCCGACGGCCCACCCACACGCCACCAGCACCGACATGCCGTGGGCGGCCAAACACGCTCCCGTCTCCGCTGCCGGCCTCGCGCTCCACCCCCGCAAGCTCGCCGAGCTCCGTGCCGCGCTCCAGGCCTCGCCCCGCCTCGTGGTGCTTGCCGGTCCCAGCGGCAGCGGCAAGAGCACCGCGGCCCGGCTCGTGCTCGCGGAGCTCCACCCGGCCCCGGCCTACGTGGAGTTCCGGGCGCTGGCACCCGAGGGCGTGCTGCCGGTGCAGACGTTTGCCCAGTTCCTTGCCGACGCGCGCTTCAGCCCGCTCCCGGTGGTGGTGGACGAGTTGCCCAACACCTACCACGACGCCACGCTCGAGGCGTTCCGTGGAGCGCTCGCGGAGTGGCTCCACGCACTGGCACCGCGGCCCATGCTCGTGGTGTGTGTCTCGGAGGTGGGGGACGACGGCGGGGAGTTTGGCGTGAACGCGGACGTGCTCTTGGGCCCGGGCGTGCTCACCCACCGGGCGGCCCGCGTGGTGCGCTTCAACCCGATTGCGCGGCTGATTCTCGTGAAACCGCTCCGGGCCATTGCCGCGGCCGAGCCCGGCGTGGCGGCACGCCCGCGGCGCGACGTGGACGCCGCCGTGGCGGTGCTTGCCGGACTCGGCGACTTGCGCGCCGCCATCGCCGCGCTCGAGTTCTGGAGCCGTGGCCGCGGCGGCTCCATTGCCGCGCCCGACGCCGCCACGCTGTTGTTCCACGCCGTGGGCAAGATCGTCCACGGCACGCGGCTGGTGGAGCGCGACGCCAACCACTGGGCCGTCCAGCAGGTGGCGGACAGCGGACACGCGCTCGACCGCGTGCTTCTCCTGGTGCTTGAAAACTACGCCGTGGGCGCGCGCGGTCTCGCAGCCATTGCGGCCGCGGCCGACGCCATGTCGTTTGGAGACGTGGTGGACCCGGTGCTCGGGCTCTGGGGCTGCCGCGTGGCCTTGGACTCGGTGGAGCGAGAAACGGGCCGCGCGCCGTTTAAATACACCCGGTGGTATGCCGTGGTGCGGGAGGCGCGGGCAGAGGCGGAGCGCGTGGGGCGGGAGTGGCGGCGTGCGCGTGGACGGTGGGGGCGCGGTGCACTAGTGGTGGAGCGAGGATGGGGGGGGGTGGAGGTGGGCGAGAGCGGGGGCGAGAGCGAGAGCGGGCTTCTGGAGGATATAGAGGAGGAGGCGGGTGGAGGGGTGTGGGACGGCGAGATCAGTCTGGACAGTGATATCGACGGGTTGGTGTAGGTTTGGGGTTGGCGTAGGTGTGGGGTTGGTGTAGGTGTCAGTCGGCTGGAGTACGCATGGACTGGTGTGGGTGTGTGAGTCGTCTGGTGTCAGGCGGCTGGAGTACGCATGGACTGGTGTGGGTGTGTGAGTCGGCTGGCGTGATTCGTCTGGCGTGATCCGTCTGGCGTACACAGCGGATCCCAACCCGGCGGGTAGCCCCGCTCGCCCCACGCCGTGTTTCCATGCGTGCCGCAAGCGTCTCCCTCTCGTGCGTGGTGCCGGCGGCCGTGGTGTCCACACTTCTCCACTCGTGGGAGCTTGCCGGTGTGGCCAACGCCGCCCCGCCGTGCCTGTCCCCCGGGATCCATCTTTTGGATGCCGGGGTGTGGGCCGCCGTGGGCCTCCTTCTCTGGCAGACGCCCCACCGCCTCCAGAACCTCGGACCGGTGCTGCTCGCCCCCAGATCCGCCGCCGGCAAGGCTGCCGCCGTGGCCGTGCACCTGGCCCTCCTAGGCGGCACCGTTGTCTCGGCCGCCGCCGCCCACCCGGTGTTTTCTGTCGCCGTGGCGTGCTCGGCCGGCCGGGTGGCTGTGGCAGCCATCTCCGCCCGCCGGACCGGCGCCAACCTCCACGGCGTGTTTGCCGCCGTGGACCTCCCACTTCTCCTTCTCCTTGCCACCGCTCTCTCCTTCCGTCTCAACGCCGCCATCCCAGCGGTCGAGTACGGCTACAGTCTTGTGGCTGTGGTGTCTGGAACGGTTGTGTGTTTCGAAGAGGACCCGCGGCCCTCGACCCGCGACCACTACGTTGCCATGGTGGGTCTCCTGGTGTTGGTGCTCGGCAATCTTGCCATGTGTGCGTGGAGCGGCGTGCGGCGTGCGTAGGTCCCAGGCGGTCCCCCAATACTCGCCGCCGCCCGGTCCCCCAATACTCGCCGCCGCCCGGTCCCCAATACTCGCCGCCGCCCGGTCCCCCAATACTCGTCGCCGCCACTGCATCGATTGCTACACCTCTACGCCCCCACCAGCGCAAAAAACCCACTGTCCTCCTCCAAGCTCTCCTTGACAATGTCCAACCCGCCCTGGAACTCGCCGTTGATGTACAACTGCGGGAACGTGGGCCAGTCCGAAAACTCCTTCAACCCCTGCCGCACCGCGTCGTCCTTGAGAATGTCAAAAAACCCAAACCGCACCTGGTGCTCCCGGAGAATCGCCACGAGCTGCCGGCTGAACCCGCACTGCGGCGCCGCCGGCGTGCCCTTCATGAAGAGCATCACCGGCGCCGCCAGCGTGAGCTTCTGCAACCGCTCCGTGAGCTCCGCCTTGGACTCGGCCGCCGGCACCGCTGCCGCTTCCGGCGCCGCCGCCGCCGCGCCCGCCCCCGCCGTCGCCTCCGTCAACGCCTGCACAAACGCCTTGGGGTCCGCCGCCAGCACCTCCTTCACAATCGTCCCGCCCCGCACAAGCACAAAGTACGGCACCGCCAGCACGTCAAACACCTCCAGGATCTCCGGGTGGTCGTCCGCGTTCACCAGGAGAAACGTCACCGCCGGGTGCGCCTCGGCAAGCGTCGCCACCACCGTGTTCATCTGGATGCACGGCGCGGCCCACGGCGTGTGGAAGTACACCGCCACAAGCGCCTCCGGCGCCGCGCTCCCGGTGAGCTCCAGGAACTGCGTCTGGCTGCTGATCTCCGTCACGGGCATTGGGAGCTGGAGGGGCGATGGCGAAAACCGTGCGAGTTATCGCCATCGCAAGCATGACAAATGTCGCGATGCCATTGGGCACGTGAGCGCACGTGAGCGGCACGTGAGTGGTGTCCCGCACACTCCCACGTGAACCGCGCCCCGCACGCACACCCGCACACCCTCGCCGGACGCTCGTCACCTGCACGCGTCCCGCGACACGCACCACCCTTCTCCCATGTCCGAGGCCGCCGACCGCTACCGCCACCAGTTGCACACCGCCTACCAGGCGCAGCTCGACGCGCTCGTCCCCCACGTCCGCGAGCGCTGGGCCGGCTTCGCCGCGCTCCTCCTCCTCTTTGTCCTCCGCATCGTGTACGCCCAGGGCTGGTACATTGTGTGCTACTCCTTGTTCATCTACCTCCTCAACCTCTTCCTTGCGTTCCTCACGCCCAAGTTCGACCCGTCGCTCGAACAGGAGCTGCGGGCCGAGGAGGTGGAGGAGGGACTCGGCGAGGAGCCCGAGTTCCGGCCGTTCATGCGGCGCTTGCCCGAGTTCAAGTTCTGGCACCGCGCCAGCGTGGCCACCGTCGTGCTGTTGGTGGCGGCCTTCGTGCCCCTCACCGACATCCCCGTCTTCTGGCCCATTCTCGTGGTGTACTTTGTCGTGTTGTTCGCCTTGACCATGCGCAGACAGATCCAGCACATGGTCAAGTACCGCTACTTGCCGTGGGACCTTGGCAAGAAGCACTATGCCAAGGCGTAGCGCGTGGCTGCTATGTACGTGTTTGAATAGACTCCAAAGGGCCGCCGTTCCCCGCCCAGCCCCCCTGTTTTTCATGCCGCCGGGTCCCTGCATGCGTCTGCATGCAGCCCTACAACCGCCCCCCCACCGCCTTCACCGCCGCCGCCAACCACCACGGCCGCTCCCGCTTCCGCATCTCCCCCAACCCCACCTCCCGCGCCCCCGCCATCAACCCCGCCACCTCCCGCCCCATCGCGGCCTTCAACTCCGCGTCCCGCGTCACCACCACCACGTTGCTCTCCAAGTCCACCGAGTATGCCCGCCGCGTGTAGTTCAGCAGCCCCACCACCGTCACACACGGCTCCCTCTCCCCCGCCGGCCGCACCCATATCCCCTTGGCGTGGTAGCTCCACCCCCCGGCCGTGTTCACTTCCCCCCGCTCCCACTCGTACACCTTCAACTCCCGCTCCCGTCCTGCCCGGTGCACCCGCTCGAGAAACCGCTCCACGAGCAACTCGTACGCTGCCGGGAGATACTGCGATATCCCCGCGCTCTTGTAGAATCCGTTGGCCTTGGGCCCCGCGCAAATCACTTCCCCCAGGGCCTTGGCCGCCACGAGCTTGTCGCCGATCGAAGGCTCTACGTTGAAATACCCCGCCGTGAACGTAAAGTGCGCCTTGGGCGAGTCGAGCGTGGCAAGGAGCGCAAGAATCAGCCGCTGCTCCGTCGACGTGTCCGGCCGGAGAAGCGGCAGCCACTGCGACACCGGGTACACCACCGTGTATCCGTCCGCCGGTATCTCGACGCCGCCCCCGCGCACCTCCGCCGCCCCGGTTTCGAGCTCCGACCCGAGAAGCGGTCCCAACGCCGCCGTGGCGTCAATCACAAACCGCTCCCGCCCCGTCTCCGGGTCGCAGCTCAACCCGTCGCTCGGCCACACAAGCCGGAACGGCGCCGGCTCCTTTTTACTGGCCGCCCGCGGCTCCACCGCGTACAGAAGCCGTCCCACCGTCTCCACCACCCGGCTGTAGTAGTCGCTCAACCCCGCGCTCGCAAACACGTACGCCCGGTCCTGGCGGTCGCTGAAGTAGTCGCCCAGGAGGTTCGCGCCCAGGAGCATGACGTCATCGTCACACCCGTACACCTTCATGTGTTGCAACCCGCACGACTCGTTGAGCCGTTTTGGGACAAGCCGCATGAGGCCGGTGAGCTCCGGCGTCCGGTACATCCGCACCCGCACCCGGCCCCGGAACTCCTCCACGAGGGGCACGAGGAGGGCGGCCGACAGCTGTGCTCCTTCCCGGGTCCCGCGGAGTCCGTCCGTAAGCACCGTGAGCTGGAGCTCGGGGTTGGTTGCGAGAGCCTCGCGGAGCGTGGCCACGAGTTCTGTTTCGGATCGGCCGATGTAGAGCAGCAGGAGGAAGATCCGTTTCCGGGCTCTGCGGATGTTGGCAAGGAGGGTTTGGTAGAAGTCGCGGGGACTTGTGATGACGGTCACGGCGCCGCGGGGGAGCACGAAGCGGGGGGTGGTGCGGTCGAGCTGGTGGAGGAGGGGGAGGAG
>JAJLZO010000279.1:0-10587 GCA_030572215.1 Limtongozyma cylindracea
AGGTACTCCACCACAAACTGGTGCAAGCTCATGTCGGGCTTGGCAGGGTTCTCCGAGTACACGAGCTGCGCGTAGGTGAAGATGTCGTCCGCCAAGAGCTTCAGCTTGACGCTGGCCTCGTCCACGTATCCCTCCGGCGACACCACTGCCATGGGGCCGTCGTCGTAGTATACCTGCACTGGGGTCTGTTTGGTGCCGGCGCGGAGCGGGTGCAGCACGTACTTGTCGAACAAAGGGTTGTCCAAGCAGTCGTGGAACCACGAGGCGCCGATGTCAAGAGGAGCACTGCCGGCACGGTCGGTGAGAAGCCGGCCCCCGAGGCGGTCGCGGCCCTCCAACACCAACACATCGATGCCCTGGGCGGCGAGATCGGCCGCGGCCTTGATGCCCGAGATGCCGGCGCCCACCACAATCGCCTGGTGGTGTTCGATCTTGGGCATTGTAACGGGAGGAGAGAGAGGAGAGGGCGGCACTACAGGCGCGGTGGTGTGGCCTGAGCTTCGGGTAACTTGCCTGAAGGGGACTGGCGAGCCGATACGACCAGATACGGGCGGTTGCCGTTTTCGGCGCGATGAGAAGCCGCGTGCTCAGCGGTGGGGACACGCCGCGGTGGGGACACGCCGGGTGCTTGTTTGGGACAGGGGCGCAGCTGCCTGTTCGGGACAGGGGTGCAGCAGTGCCTGTTCGGGACAGGGGCAGCCTGCAGGCACCGTCCACAGCGACCACGCAGCAGACCGCGCCAGCGCGTGTGGCCGGGAGCCGGTGGCAGCCAGCCCGGCCGCCTGGCCGCCGCTGGTCCCTGTCCTGGTGCCGCCCGGCCGCCGTTCCGCCTCTACCCGTCCGCAGTCTGGCGGCCGGGGCGCAGCTGGCCCGCGACCAATCGGGCAGTCTGTGTGGCCGCCAAAACAACACACGCTCGACTAGGCTTGCAGTGCATGCGCTACGCTGCTGATCCCGCGGGATCAGACGGGTGCGAGCCAGCCACCGCTGCGCACGGCGCTGCCCGGGGCGGCCCGACCCCGACCACCGCCCCGCCACGCAGGGGCACGCCGCCTCGCCCGACCACGCGACAGGGGTGGTGAAGGCACGCCGCATGGCTGGCAGGGCTCTATTCTTAGCAACAGGAGACGCGCTGCACGCCTGTTTCGCGCAGCAGCTCGTAGCGCTGGCAGCGGCGCGCAGGACGGCGCGTTAGCGCATACGGCACGCGGACCCACCGAAGGCGACGTGCAGTGACGAGCTGCACCCGCCATCCACCCCTTCCGCACGCGTGCGGGCGGGGGCGCTCGGTATAAATACCGCGGGGCGCCGCGGCCGCAACACCGCCCGTCCCTCCTCACAGCCTCCGCAAACATGTCTTACGACCTCGCCGTCTTGGGTTCTTCTGGCAACGTGTACCGTGCCGTGTCCACCGCTCTGGGCTCCGCCTCGGCCGCGGCCCTGGTGGTGTCCACCCTGCACGCCGCCAACTCTCTGAGCGCGGGCAGCTCCCTGCTGAAGGCCGGCGCCGCGGGCGTTGCGGCCCAGGCCCCCTGGAAGGCCACCGCTGCCATTGCCAGCGTGATGGGTCTCTCCTTCGTGTTGGGTGCCTTCTAGGTGTTGGTGTTGGCGTTATTCACAGCTCATAGTAAAAGACGATGATCGGTTTGCATCTCCCACGTGCCGCGTTCCACCCTGTGCCGCGTTCCAGTCCTGTGCTGTGTCCCTGGCCGGCGCCCAAACTCCGGCGCGCTCGGCCCGGTCCGCCGCATCCGGCCGTCCCAGCGCATCCGGCCGTTCCGCCGCACCCGCCACGTGCGCGTGCCTCCACAGCCCGCTCCACAGCCCGCCCACAGCCACGCCATTTCCGCACCGCCGCGCCCAACAAGCCCTGCACCGCGGTCTTGGCAACGCGCCTAGTGCCGCGGTGCATACACAGCCACCGCCACGCATACTGTCTCCGGCAGCTTCCCCGCTCCGCCACCATCGAACGATCCGCGTGGCTGGGAATGTCCAGCCGCAGGCTGCAGCAAGCATTGCGCGTATAAAATGGGGGTCTCCCGCACGGCTGTGGCGGCCAATCTCACCATGCCTGCCGTTGCTGCCCCCGTTGCCGTCCCCGCTGCCGCCCCCGTTGCCGCCCCCGCGGCCGCCGTTCTTGCCGGCGTCGACGCCAATGGCTACGTCGTGAAGAAGGACCTCCTCGACGACTTCACCTCTGCCGTGGTGTCCTTGGCCACCAACGCGGCCACCCACGTCGAGCTGTTGGCCACCGCGGTGGCCACCGACGCCCGCTCCGTCTTCACCGAGGCCACCTCGGTCGTGGCCTCCGTGGCCACCAACGTGGCTACCCACGTCGAGCTGGCCGCGACCGAGGCGGCCACCGACGCCCGCTCCGTCTTCACCGAGGCCACCTCGTTTGTGGCGTCTGCGGCCACCAACGCCGCCACGCACGTCGAGCTGGTGGCCACCGCGGTGGCCAGCGACGCCCGCTCCGTCTTCACCGAGGCCACGTCCAAGGCCGGCTCCGCTGCCGCGGCCGCCACGTCCAAGGCCGGCTCGGCCGGCTCCTCTGCCACGGCTGCCGCCACCAGCGCCAGATCGGCCGCCAGCTCCAAGGCCGCCAGCTCGCTGTCCGGCTCCGGGGCTGCCGCCATTGCCGGCCAGGCGCCGTGGAAGGCCACGGCCGCGCTCGGCGGTCTCTTGGGCCTCTCCATGGTGTTGGGCGCCATGTAGGCAGCCCCCGGCCCACCGCCGGCCGCCGCTTCCCCACATCCCGCGGCGATGGCGTGCTTTTGCAGTTGCCGGAGCGTTTCTAAAATTAGCAGGGGAGCTGTCAACTGCCGCAGCGCATGACCACCGCAACCTTGGCTCCGGAGATTGTCTGTAGCGAACAATACAACGCACGATGTTCCGACCACGCCGCTGCATGCACTTTCGGGACAACCGGAGCTAGCTCCAGGCAACGGCGCGACCCAGACGCACCGGCGCAGACACGGGCAGAATCCGGACGCACCCGCACAGCCCACCCGCGGGGCTGAGGGCACGGGGCCGGCGCTGGCGGCGAGGCTGAGGGCACGGGGCTGAGAGCAGTGCCTGTGGCTGCGGCGGAGGCCACGCAGACGCTGTGCATAAGCCACCCCCAAGCTGCACCATGACATCACCTCATCACCGCCCGATTGTCAACACAACGGCGCCGATGGCGCCCACACCGCCCCAAAATAGCCACCACCCCACGGCCCGCCGCAAGGGTCTGGGCGCCGTGACGTCATCCGCGGCGCCAAAGCCGCAGCGGCACCAACAAAGCCACACACCAGAGCTATTTACGATGGTCACACCATCGTGCAGCCGGGCGCGGCCCGGTCTCGCTGCCGATCGCCCCGCGGCCGCGGGCCGTGCCAACAATAGAACAGAGCGGCTCCAGTGCCGTGGGGTTGCTACCCGCCTGGGCTGCTGCCCCGCCAGCGGTATATAAGGGGCCGTCCACCACTGCTTTCGCTCCCCACCAAGACCTGGCTGTCTGAACCCTCAACCCCAAACCCTCAAGCACTCTCAACTACTCCCAACACTATGGTTGCCATTGCAAACGCCGTTGCTGCACCCGTCGACTGGTCCAAGGTGGACTACCTGCACGTGGACTGGTCCAAGGTGGACTACCTGCACGTGGACTGGTCCAAGGTGGACTACTCCAAGGTGAACTGGAACACCATCGACTACCCCGACGTGGACTGGAGCAAGGTGGACTGGTCCAAGGTGGACTGGAACGCCATTGACTGGTCCAAGGTGGACTACCTGCACGTGAACTGGAACAACATCGACTACTCCGACGTGGACTGGAGCAAGGTGAACTGGGGCGCTGTGAACTGGAACGCTGTGAACTGGAGCAAGGTGAACTGGGGTGCCGTGGACTGGAGCAAGGTGAACTGGAGCGGCGTCGACTGGAGCAAGGTGAACTGGAACGCTGTGGACTGGTCCAAGGTGAACTGGGGCGCCGTGAACTGGAACGGAATCGACTGGAGCAAGGTGAACTGGGGTGCCGTGGACTGGAGCAAGGTGAACTGGAGCGGCGTCGACTGGAGCAAGGTGAACTGGAAGGCTGTGGACTGGAGCAAGGTGAACTGGAACGCCGTGAACTGGAGCACTGTGAACTGGAGCACCGTGGACTGGAGCAAGGTGAACTGGAGCGGTGTCGACTGGAACAAGGTGGACTGGAGCAAGGTGGACTGGAACAAGGTGGACTGGAGCAAGGTCAAGTACAACCGGCTTGCGCGCCGGGCCGACTCGTCCCTGAAGGCCCCTGCCCTGTCGTCCACAAACGCGGCGGCTGGCGTCAGCCCCGTTGGGTCTGCCAAGGGTGCGTGGGTCGTGGCCCTTGTGTTGGGCTCCTCCTTTGCCGTGAGTCTCTTCTAAGGCCCGCGCCGGTCTGCTTGGCACGGCGCCGCCACACCCCCTGCCGCCGGAGTTTCTGCAAAATACCCAATGCCAATGTCTTGTTTGTCTCTGCGTAGGCGGCCCCGTGGCCGCGTCCCAGCCACACGCACCGAGCGCGTCCCGGAAACCGACAACAGCGCGGCTCCCGGTGCGGAGACCGGCTCCCGGCGACCCAGAGCTACAACAGGGTGGTCCGCGCCACGGCCGCAGCCTCAAACCGAGCCTAGGCGCCCGCGCGGGCGGAGCCGCAGACGGACCAATCCCTGCATGCATCTCGCGGCACGGGGGCTAAGCTGCAGGCCTCGAAATCCCGGACGCGCAGGGACGTGCAGCGGCACGCAGGGCGCGCGGGCTCCGCAGGGGCCGAGCACCGCAAGGCAGGGCCGTGTCGCCGCGGGGACTGCGCCGTCGCCCCGGCAATGGCGATCGTCGCTCGCAGCGGCACACAAGCCTTGGCCGCCCGCACCTGCATCCACACAAGCCTTGGCCGCCGTTGCAGCCGCCGTCCGTCCCTGTGGCAGCCGGCTCCGCCGCCGTCCCCGCACTGCGGCTTAGCAGCCGTGATCACGCCAGTCCGTGCCGCGGCCCGCACCGACAGCCGCGGCCAACACCGGCGGCCGCCAGCCACTCACAGCCCACCCTTATCCCCGGTATGCCAAAATACGACGCCAAGCGCCGCACACCCACGCAGTGGCGGAGAATGGCCGCCATTGTTGAGCTAGCGCGGGCCGGGGGCGACACCGCGACATAAAAGACGGCAGCCAGCTGCGAGCCTCGCACAGCACCACCCTCTCCGCCATGGTTGCCGTCCCCCAGGCCAACGCCGCTGCGGCCAACACCGACTACCTCACCTACGTGTACGCCGAGTACTCCAGCTACTGCTCGGCGTACGCCACGTACGCCTTCACCGGCGGCTACTCCGAGTGCATCAACTACTACACCAGCTTGTACGACTACTACTACACCGCGTACTCTGACTACACCTACCCCACGTTCCTGTACGACTTTCCCAGCTACCTGTACAACATTCCGGACTACTCCGCGCTTGGAGGCGTGTACTCGTACTTTACCAACTCGGACTACTTGAGCTTTGCCCTGCTGCTCGGGGCGTACCTCACCGAGCACACGCTCGACAGCTTTTTCGAGACGTACAGGCCCACGCCGGGCGTCATCCCGCCGGAACTCTCCTCGTTGTACAACGTGTTTGGTCCGCAGATCTCGAGTCTTGCTGCTGAGTTCCCGGACATTTACTCGCAGTACTCGGCGTTTGCCACGGCTACCGGGAGTGTCGCCACCACGGCCTCAGCCACGCAGGGTCCCTCGGCCAGTGTGGCTGCCAGCGAGACAGCCAGCGGAGGCACTGCTAGCGGAGGCACAGCCAGCGGAGGCACAGCCAGCGGAGGCACTGCTAGCGGAGGCACAGCCAGCGGAGGCACAGCCAGCGGAGGCACCGGTAGCGCGGGCAGTGCGGGCAGCGCGGGCAGCGCCACAGGGACAAAGGCCGGTGGCTCGAGCGACACGGCTGCCAAGTCCACGGCTGCAGGGACAACCGGCAAGTCCACCGGGGGTTCGAGCGACACCGCTGCCAAGTCTACTGCGGGCACGACGACAAGGGCGGGCAGTTCCACGGCCGCTGGGTCCACGGCTGCCAGCAGCACCGCGTCGAAGGGTGCCGCCGCAGGAAGCGCCCGCCCGTGGAAGAACTCCGCGGTGTTGGTGGGTGTGTTTGCGGTCCTGGTGGTGCTCGGGGCGGTGTAGGCTATTTCTGATCCATGTCTGGTTGTTTCATCCTCTGGTCGCGGCCCACGTTCCGCAGACGCAGCCCGACGCAGCCCGACGCAAGCCTCGAGGCGGCTGATTGGCTGCAGCTCCATATCTTGCCTTGCCGATCGCCCATGCGTCAGGTGTGGGCTTACACGCACAGCCCCACAAGCCACCCCCCGAAGAGAGGCGCGGTGGTGGGGGGTGTGTGGTGGTGGCAGGGCCACGACACCGAGGCCAATGGCCCAGAACAGGGAGCCACAAGCCCGCACACACCAGGTGCCGCCATGCCTGCACCACGCGCAACATCCCGGACACGTTGACCGCCAAGGCCTCGCGCATGGCATGGTTTCTCCGGCAGGTCACAAAGACGCGCCCTGCGCCCCACTTCCCCGCCCGGGCCATGTTTCGTGGATCTTGCTGCTTATCGCCGGTATGTTGCCAAGAAGGTATAAAAGGCGGGTGCTGCCTGTCCGTCCGTGCCGCCACAATGGTTGCCATCCCCGCTCCCGCACCAGCGCCCGCACCAGCACCCGCCGCTGTCGCCGTGGCAACTGCCGTGCCTGTTCCAGGTGATGTAATCGAGGGTGGGATTATACCCTTGGATACCTTTAATCCCTCGTTGATCTTTGGCTCTGGTGGGTTCGGGAGTTTCGGAGGGCTTGGAGGGTTCGGTGGTTTCGGAGGATCCGGAGGATCTGGTGGCGGCAACAACGTTGACTACACCTACTATGCATCAACCCGCGTGAACAGCTTTTGGCTGGTAGCCCAGACGGCTCCGGGAACAGAGTGGAAGGAACCGTACTCCTCGTGGCTTGATGAATTGTACACGTGGTTGGCCGACGGAGGAGGTGCCGACGGAGCCCAGTTCACCAACCCCCCGACGTTGCCGCTGGACTTTCCTTCCAGCATGTCCGACTACTTTTTGTTCCGGGAAGTCACCACCGTGGACTGGGATAGTATGGCTCTGGCAAACACGGCTGCAGTGTACGCAGCCTTGTCCACTGCAAGCGGAGACTGGGTGTCCGTGTACCTGCTGTGGTTGCCTGTGTACGCTCTGTGGGTTCGTGACGGAGCCACTGGCCTGTTGTCGACCCCGAGCATGCCTGCCGACTTTACCGACGCCAGTTCTAAGTGGTTCCCACTTCCCAAAACCGAGGTCGACGACCTAGACGCCCTGATGGTCACTGAGGGCTTAGCCTCGGCGTTGGCCACCGAAAGCGGCGAGTGGGTGACGGTGTATGAGCTGTGGATGGGGGTTTTCGCCCTGTGGATTCGAGGTGGACGGACGGGGAGCTTGTACGTGCCGCTGACGATGCCGGCCGACTACACCTATGCCAGCACGGATTGGTTCCCAGATGAATCGGTGTACAAGGCGACCGGGACGGCTGGAGCAACGGCGACCTCTGAAGAATCAGGGACCTCTGAGGAGACGGGAACTGGGAGCACCGCCGACAGTGCTGCAGAGAAAACAACGGAGAAAGCCACCAAGTCCACAGGCAGCGCGGCGACGACGGTGGAGACGGTGAAGACGACGGGCAAGTCCACGGCCGCTGGGTCCACGGCTGCCAGCAGCACCGCGTCGAAGGGTGCCGCCGCGGGAAGCGCCCGCCCGTGGAAGAACTCCGCGGTGTTGGTGGGTGTGTTTGCGGTCCTGGTGGTGCTCGGGGCGGTCTAGTTTGTACCCAATGTTGAATGCACAGTTGTGCACAGCCACGCATCATGCATGCAGCAGGTTGCAGCCATACGCACCCTGGAAGGCTGAGCCGGCCTCGAACCCTTCCCCGCCAGCGCCAAGCATTGCTGCATCACTACCAGTGGTCACTGTCCCGGCGCTGCGCCTCATCTAGGGGATACTTAAGGTGCCCAGTTCCTATTCTGGTGCCCACCCCCAATGACCTACGACGCATCCGAGTACGCCTACTACGCTTCCTACTGCTCAGCGTACATAGGCAATGGGTATGACTTTCTGGATTGCATGTCCATCATGACCGCAACCTACGAGCTGTACCTGGACGACTACGACTCGTTTACACTTCCGACCGAGTACGCCTCAATCGAGGCATTGGGGCTGCTGATCGAGGAGTACATCTCAAAGCACACACTCGAGCCGTTTTTCGAAACCTACCAGTACCACGGCGGGGCACTCCCGACACAGGTTGTGGACTTTTATGAAGAGTTTGGGACAGAGCTTTTGGCCTTTTTGACCGCCAACCCGGCCTTCACGCAGCTCGCACTGGCTTTGGCAAGTGCAGGAACGGGCACCGTGTTTGCAACAACCGCAGCGTCCACCACCAAGCAGACAGCCGAGACAGCAGCCACTGCCACGACGGTGGCCACGACGGTGTCTGCCAAGACCACTGCAAAGGAGACGGACGCGACAGCCAGCACAGAAGCAGCCACTGTGAAAGGCGACAGTGCGACGACGGCAGACAGCACGCCTGCGAGCCGCACAACCGTTGACAGCCGCAGCACAGCCGGCACCGACCGCAGCACAGCCGTTCGGTCGACGGCCGCCCAAACCTCCTCCGCAGGCAGCGGTGCTTCTGGAAGCGCTCGCCCGTGGAAGAACTCCGCGGTGTTGGTCACACTTTTCTGTATTTCCGTCGCGCTTGGGTCCTTGTAAGCCAAATGCACGCAGCACCGACACGGCAACAGTGCCAGAGCGCCGTCACGCCCGGCCGGAGCAGCAGCCGCACAGAGCCGTACCGGGGATAGCGTCCTACCGGCGGTAAGGCTTCCGTAGCGGCGATATGCAGACGCGGCGGGGCGCAGCCCATGTATGGCAACACAAACCCTAATTGGCAGCTGCTTGCTCTGGCAGCCGTGCCATGCTGCAAAGCAGACGACAGTTGTGGCAGACACGGCACCACCGACAAACCTCCTCGGCACGGTGCGGGGTCGAAGGAGCACCCGCTGTGATACTCGTGTACGATCTACGAGCCAGCTATAAAAGGGCACGCTCCCTGAGCATGCTCGTGCCGTCCACACCATGAACGCGCTTGAACTTTCCTCGTACCTTGCCTCCGAGCTCTCCTACTACCATTCCTACTGCTCCTCAAACGACGAGCATTTGAGCGAGGACTACAATACGTGCTTCAGCTACTACTCCTCCTACTACTACGACTACTACTCGGGCTATGTCACGGAGTCGTTCGATAACACAGACACGGCTACGGACGGCACGGCTGCCCTGGAAAGCCATGCAGCCGCCTCAGGTGTGCATGAGACAGAGCTGGGTCTCTTGGTGTCCGCGACCGACGCGTCGACCGTGCCCTCTGCTTCTGCAGCCCCCGACATCACCTCGGCAGAGTCCGTGGTGTCGTCCGCGGCGTCTGTGGCGGCGTCTGCATCCTCTGCCGTGGCGTCGGCCAAGTCATCCGTGGCTTCTGCCGCTGCTTCCGCCAAGTCGTCTGCAGAGTCTGCCGCATCCGCCAAGTCGTCTGCCTCTGGCTCGCCCGCCGGCTCCTCCGCTGCATCTTCCACGTCCACTGGCGCCGCGCCTGCCGCCGGTCCCTGGAAGCCGGCTGCGTTGGTTGGCAGTCTTGTGGGCGCCTCGTTCGTGCTCGGCGTGTTGTAGCATAGACCCAATGCACCTGTGTTTGCCCCTTGTCGGCGTAGCGGCGATACCGAGAGTTCCGCCTCATGCACGCAGATGCACACTCCTGCAGACCACAAGGGGCAGGCTTGGCGGGCCATCTTGGCGACCTCGCAAAGCTTACACACAAAGGCTCACGCCGCCAGTCAGGCCAAACCCGCGACGGGGCACTGCCACCGCACCCCCCCACACAGCCACGCCTGTCTATTCATAGCCAGCAGGCACACGGCGGTGACCACTGCGCCCCCCCGATAAGCCACGCCCCAGCCATAAGAGCCTGCGTCATGCATTCCCCATTGCAACCCCACGCACAGCCGAGCTAGTGCATGCGCATCTGCCGTCCGATTGGCTGTTCTTCGGTGCCCTGCGCCGCCTCGACGCAGCTCCGGGCATGCACCCCTGTTGTCACGACGCCCGATTGGGCAGGGGGCTCCTCGGCGCCGCGGCTCGTGCTTACCGGCGGTGTATAAAACCCCGGACTGCCCCGCTCCGACCACGCTCCACCCAACATGGTGGCTGTTCCTGCACCCTTTGCCAATGCTGCTGCTGACCCTTTGACAGCCCTCATGAGGGAGGCCCTCCCCGGAGTGGAGAAGCGCGACGCATACACCGACGCATTCGTTCTGTCGTACACGGCGAGCATCTTTCTGGTGCTCGACGGGCTCAGCACCACGGCCGAGTGGCTCAGCTTCTACGAGCTGTGGTTGAGCGGGTGGGCCACGTGGTACCGTGCCAGCGACACCGAGACGTACACGTTCCCCACCACCATGCCCTCGGACTTTCCCTCGGGCTGGACGGTGACGGACTTTATCCCTGCC